>JAYJMB010024245.1:0-39626 GCA_036873735.1 Pouteria campechiana
TACAACTAAACAAGTTAATTTTGCCATTCCCTGTGGGATCGACCCTTGCATAAGCACACTAGACTATACATCGACCGCGCACTTGCGAGGTATTAAATTTGAGCCATCAAGTCTCTTCTTGTAAACTCTCTCTTCTCCTTATCTCAGAATCTGAAGATGAGATTTTGGCTCATTTGCTCACCTTTTTGTCCTCACCAATTACAACAACTAGAATAATTTTTGGATTAGGGTTTTGAAGGAGAAGTTTTTCAGAGATTCTAGGGATGAATCGAAATGAGAGTGATTTGAAGGAGGGAAAATGTAGACGATGAGGAAGTTTGAATCACTTTTTTTGAAGAAGGGGCTAAGAGATAAGAAATAAGTGTGTAGAGTTTCTGACACTAGGGTTTTTATAGGGGACGAAACTTCTGACACACCATATCGGAGATTTTGTACTAATTAGAAGTTAATCAAAACTTCTGTACTAATAAAATCAGAAGTTTTGAGGTATGTGTGTAGAAGAAATTTTTAAAGGCAAAAGTTCTAGGGCAATCAGGCTCGTGAGTTAGAAGTTCTAAGTGGGTATCATGGAACTTCTATGATGAATGATAATAGTTTTGAAATTCAGTATTACTTTTGAAGGATTCTAAATGTTCTGTCAGAACTTTTGAATCATTTCTACTATATTCTTAATGATGTGTCAGAGTTTCTGATTCATTTCTGAAGCATTCTAAATGTTGTTTTAGGATTTCTGACTTACTTTTGAAGAAGTTTAATTAACATTTATGAATGATCTAAGGCATCTTAATGTGATCAATAACATTATATTAGGATTAAATCATGTAATATGCATTTTATACACATGGATCTAATACACCAAGTTCTCTCCTAATTTTACAGAATCTATCTTCTGGAAGTGGTTTTGTAAAAATGTCTACTAATTGATTTTCAGTTGGTACATATTCCAAATAGATGTCATGGTTTTGTATATGATCTCTAATGTAGTGATGTCTGACTTCTACGTGTTTACTTATGGAATGCAACATTGGATTCTCTGTCAGATTTATTACACTAGTATTGTCACATCTAATAGGAATATCAACATATTTTAAACCATAATCATTCAATTGTTGTTTTATCCATAAAATCTGTGCACAACAACTACATATTCATCTTCAGCAATTAATGAAGCAACAAATGTTTATTTCTTAGAGAACCATGACATGATCATGCTCCCAAGAAACTAACATGATCCTAAGGTACACTTTCTATTTATCTTATATCCTCCAAAATTTGAGTCAGAGTACCCTACTAATTCAAAGTTTGAACCTTTTGAATACTATAGTTTAAGATTTGGAGTCTCTAAAAGGTATTTAAATATTCTTTTAATAGCAATTAGA
Organism: Pouteria campechiana; assembly: GCA_036873735.1. Taxonomy (NCBI): domain Eukaryota; kingdom Viridiplantae; phylum Streptophyta; class Magnoliopsida; order Ericales; family Sapotaceae; genus Pouteria; species Pouteria campechiana. Next base: position 1,380 of record JAYJMB010024245.1, read on the forward strand.
TATGATTCTTTAGGATCTGACAAAAATCATGCACACATGCAGACACAAACATAATATCTAGTCTACTTGGAGTTAAATATAAAAGACATCCTATCATGCTTCTATAGAGTTTTTAATAGATAGATTTACCTTTTTCATCATTATCAATTTTAATGGATGTGGCTAATAGTTTTCCTTCTTTTAAATCAAATTTCTTGAGTAATTCTTTGGCATATTTTGCTTGATGGATAAAAATTCCTTCTTTCATTTGTTTTACTTGAAATCTCAGAAATCTCACCCATTAAACTCATCTCAAATTCTCCCTACATTACTTAAGAGAAATCTTAACATAATTTATCATTAGTTGCACCAAATATAATATCATCCATATATATTTGAACAATTAGCATATTACTTTTGTCATACTTAATGAAGAGTGTGGTGTCCACTTTACCTATAGTAAATCCTTTTTCTATTAAGAATTTACTTGATCTCTCATACCATGCTCTAGGAGCTTGTTTTAATCTATAGAGAGCTTTCTTGAGTTTGAAAACATGGTTTGGGTCATAAGGATCTTCAATCTTAGGAGGCTGTTCTACATAGACCTCTTTATTAATGAAATCATTCAAAAATGCACTTTTAACATCTATTTAATAAAGCTTGAAATTCATGAAAGATGCAAATGCTAGTATGTAACAGCCCGCTTTCCAAGGCGCTACTTAGGGAGGAACAATAGGACCCTCAACTAGAGTCTCCCCTCAACTTAACCTCTTAAACCTATATAAGTATTCACAAACACCCATATGTGCCCAGAATTATAGTCGCACTGTGAAGGTAAAGTGTATGGAAATCATCCTCGCTTCTAAAAGGGTAATAACATACAAACTAAGATACTTCACATAGTTAAATTTATATTAATACATCATTGATATACTGAATAAATCACACTTTTTATACATCCCAAAATAATCAAAAAGATAAGAATTTCTAATTATCATGGTTTATCCCTCTCCTGAGCTCCAACCTCTCGTTAGGCTTCGTCTTCTGACCTGTTAATTAAAACATAATAAAATAGAGTCTGAGTAACTCAATAAGCAAGCATAATTCAAATCAATAATTAAATCATAGAATGTAAATATAAAATTCATATGCTCACAATGGAACTACTATCATGAATTAAATATAAGTAATGAAAACATTCCTCAATAAGAATCTACTAAGATGTTGACTATGTCAGATCATCTCTATTCACATTCAAATCCTCTTTCTTCCTAGTACATCCCTTTCATCTCCAGCCATCCACTGTATTTTTTGGCTACAACCAATTATTACCATATTTGAGAGACCATCAAACAAACCAAGTGAACACAACCATAGCCAAATAGACTCATCTTTCTTACAACTTCGGTGTACTCTGGTCTTTTCCTACTACCCTGTTTACGAATGTTATGAGTATTGAAATATGTGTATTGAAATATCCCACCTTTACTTCAACTCAGGGGTTGTAAGCTTTCCATTTGCACCTACTAAGTAATCAGAGGAGTCTCATAAACGATAGGTTGATCAGACCTCTTTGCCAAAAGAGATGGTATCAATAGACAAAGCCCTAATAAGGGCAGGATCTCAATAGCAAAATAGCCTTCCCGATAGGCATCTAAACCCAATTTACTATAAATCATATATGGGGGAATATGAAATTCTTATTCAAATTGCTCAACATAGTAGAATACTTCCGTTCAATTATCAACCCACTAATATAAAACCTTATGTCACTCAATGTTTATCATATCATCACAATTATTCAAACATACCTTCAATTCTTAAACAAATGGCCAAACTCAATTTCATACTTAGTTAAGATATCACTTTCAAATACATACGTTCTTATGTCATTCCATTGATTATCATAACATGATTCTTCTTATTTTTTCATCATATTTCAAAATTTTTTCAAGGATATTCCCATAAAACATATCTTTTATTAGTATAAATATCATAAAGATACCTAAATTGACAAAATATGCAAAATACTAAAAATTTACAAAAATCTACTATTCACAGTGAGCTCTTACCATGGCTAAGACATTTCGTGCTGCGGCAAGGTCTCTACTGTCTTCTTTTGCTGCACTGTTAGAGTTTCATGCCACAACAAGGACCCTCCTGCCCACTTGTTTTCCTTGAAAACTTAATTTGTTGTCTCATTCTAGATGTCCCTCATTTGACCATTTTAATTTACCCTTAATCCATTTTGTTTAGTCTTGATTCTTATCCATTATCCTACCTATCCATTAAATTACTCCGATAAACAATACTATCCCATTTACATCATGTAGTGAGTTCATAACGTTTAGTGAAGTTCATAATACTTCACATGCACTAACCTACTTCCCAATTGCATTCATTTCTTTCACCCATACTTAATTCTCTTCTTTCCTAACTTCTCACTACACGAATTGTTTGGTTTGCACATGTCTAATGTATAATACACTAATTTTTATCCCAAAATTGACTAATAAGACAATTGAACAATATTAAGAATGAAGGATTCCAATTTTAATAGAATTACTTAAGCAAATAAACCTGCTTACCTTGTTAATACACCTTCTCTTTAGCTGTAATTCATGTATTTCCAAGATTTCCTTCATAATTCAGAAATCCTACATTTAAACATAGGGTTCATGAGCATTCAATTCCATTCACTATCTATAGAGAATAGTTACTATAAATTTCATTCTAGTTTTATAACACTACCTCAATTAGTGTTTTGCTAATTACTTATCTATAACTCAATTAAGATGTGATTATGGAATCATTAACAAAAGTTAAACATGATTTACTACTCTTAATGCTATTTCATCAAACATCAATAGTATAATTTTCAAATTTTTGTATACTTGTTATCCATAAGTTGAGATTTTTGTTACAATTTACATATTCATGTATTTAAACTGAATTCCTACTGAAATCTACTTTCAAAACAACCACTTCCCTACTAAATTCATGTTTTCCCCAAATTTCTAATCTTCACAATGAAATCCTGCTTTATCAACTAAAATTCAAATGATCTATCTAGTAGAATAGGTTAATCACTAGTAGAATTTGTTTACCTGTTAATTTCTCTATTCAAAATCCACAATCCAAGCTCTTGATGCAAAACCCTTGAACTTTCTGCAATTGTCACCTCTCCAAACTACTGAATATAATATTTTCTTCGTGATGGGTTACTATAGATCCTTCAATTCTTAGTCTTCTAAAAGTTTAGCTTCAATTTCTTTAAGAATCAAGTTGTTTTGAAGCTTTGAAGAGCAAGAGGTAGGGCTAGAAATGCTTTGGAGCTGGAAAATGGGGCTGGTGAGCATTTGAAGCCCCCTCTTAATACTTCGGCAGTGCGTACTGACTGAGGCACATGTGGCCCACCTATCATGTATTCTAACCTTTTCTAGCACTAAAATTTTTTCCCATACACTTTCATATTCAATTCATCCGTTACGCCCATCATGATTTTCCATTTATATTATAAATTATACATATACGGTTCCTTTATACACTGTAAAATAGTTTTTTCCATTTCAGAAATTTAAGGTCTCATATTCTACGCACCTTACAAAAAGTTTTGGCCTTGAAACTTATGCAAACAATTGGAGATATTTAAATCTTATCACATCTTCCAGCTCTCATGTTGCTTTATCTTCTAAATGAGTCCCCATTGTACCCTTACTAGATGAATGACCTTGTTCCTCAACTGTTTATCCTTAGTATCCTTTATTTGAACTGGTTGCTCCATGTATTGTAAGTTTTCTTTAATTTGGATTTCTTCTGGTGCTAAGATTTGAAATGAATCCGATTCATACTTTCTCAGCGAAGACAGATGGAAGACATCGTGAATTCCACTCAATAGTGGTGGCAATGCAATACGATACTCTACCTTGCCAATCTAATCCAAAATTTCATAGGGACCAATATATCTCAGGCTTAGTTCGCCCTTGTGCCAAACTGCACTACACCCTTTATTGGAGATACTTTCAAGAAGTCTTTATCTCTTACTTGAAATTCAAAATCACACCTCCTTATGTCTGCATAGCTCTTTTGGTAGGACTGAGCAATATAAATTTTTTCCTTAATTTTTGCTACCTTTTCAACTGTATTGGCAATGATTTACAGTCCTACCAAGGCAGTCTCACCTACCTTAGTCCAATATAGTGGAGATTTGCATTTATGCCCATATAGCGCTTCAAAATGAGTCATTTGGATACTGGAATGATAACTATTATTATATGTATATTTGACCAATGATAAATACTGGCTCCAAGCTTTGCCCTATTCTAGAGTACAAGCTCTAAGCATGTCTTCTAGCTGCCGATTCACTCACTTAGTCTACCCATCTGTTTGGGGGCTATAAGTGCTACTGAAATCTAGGAATGTTCCCATAGCCTTGTGCAACGCTCTCCAAAATTTTGAAGTGTATATTGATCCTCTATCTAAAATAGTCACTTTGGGCACACCATGCAATCTTATAATTTCCCTCTGATAAATCCAAGCATATTTCTTAGCAGTAAATGTGGTTTCAACTAATATAAAGTGGACTGTTTAGTCAATCTATCCACAATGACCCAGATACTATCAAACCCAGCAACTATCTTTAGCAGAGTAGTGATAAAATCCATCACTACATCTATCCATTTCCACTTGAGAAGTTCAATAGATTGCAATAATCCACCTGGTCTTTGATGCTCTGATTCAACTTTTTGGCATGATAGACATTTAGCCACATATTTAGCGATATCATTTTTTATCCCATTCCACTGGCATAAAGATTTCAAATCATGGCACATTTTATTACCACCAGGATGTATAGTATAAGGTGAGTAGTGTGCTTCCTCTAATACGTTTTATACCACGATTGATCCCTTAGGAAGTACTAGCCTATTCCTATACCTCATAAGATGGTTTGCATAAATAGACAAGTCTGGCAGCTCATTTTGCTATACTCGTAACTTTAATTTCTGAAATTCTACTTCTAATAACTCTTCTTGAGCTGTACGGATCTCATCTATCAAAGTAGGCTGAATGTGCAATTGACACAACTAGGTCACTACTTCTTTTATCTCAACTTGTAAATCCATACTTCTCAATTCCATAAATAATTCTTTCTTTTGTGTTAAGATACATGCTAGACTGCTTCTGGATTTCCTACTCAAAACATTAGCCACAACATTTGCTTTGCCAGGATGAGAGTGAATGTTCAAATCATAATCATTTAATAGTTCTAGCCATCGTCTCTGCCTCATATTCAACTTTTCTGAGTGAAGATGTATTTCAAAATTTTATAATTTGTGTATACATCACATTTTTCTCCATAAAGGTAGTGCCTCCATATTTTTAAAGTAAACACTATGCTGCAAACTCCAAATCATGAGTTAGATAGTTACGCTTGTGAGGTCATAACTGACATGATGCATAAGCTATCACATTGCCATTATGCATCAGAACACAAACTAATCCTTTCTTTGATGCGTTACTGTACATCATGAATTTGCCTTTACCTGATGGAATCGCAAGAATTGGTGCTTCTAGTAACTACCTCTTTAATTCTTGAAAAGTAGTTTCACACTTATCATTCCATTCAAATAAAACTCCTTTCCGAGTCAACTGAGTTAGTGGCAAAACAATTGTGGAGAATCCTTCAACAAATCTCCAATAATACCCAGCTAATCCCTAAAAACTTTTGACCTTAGTCACTGTGCTTGGTCTAGGCCAATTCACTACAGCTTCTGTTTTATAAGGATCTACAGAAATGCCATCTCCTGAAATCACATGACCTAGAAAAGCTACACTATTTATCTAGAAATCACATTTTTTCAATTTTGTATAAAGTTTTTCTTCTCTGAGTTACTGCAAAGCCATCCTCAAACATGATTCTTGACTCTCCCTATCTCTTGAATAGATCAAAATATCATAAATGAAAATAATTACAAACTTATCCAAGTAGGGTTTGAGTACCCTATTCATTTACTAGAAATTCGTAATGCCCATATCGTGTTCTAAATGCAATTTTTTGAACCTCTACAGGCTTAACCTTCAATTAATGATATCCTAACTATAAATCAAGTTTTGAGAATACTATAGCTCCTTGTAGCTAATCTAATAGATCATCTGTCCTAGGCAATGATATTTGTTCTTAATAATGACTTTATTTAGTTATCGATAATCAATGCACAGCTGCAGACTCCCTTCTTTCTTCTTAACAAACAACACCAGTGCGCCCCACAGTGACACACTGGGATGAATAAATCTCTTGTCTATTAAGTCTTGCAACTGCACTTTTAACTCTGCCAATTCAACTAGTGTCATCCTTTATGGGGCCTTAGACATTGGCTCTGCTCCAGGTTAGAGATCAATACAAAACTCTATTTCTCATTCAGGAAGCAATCTAGACAATTCACTAGGAAACACATCTGGAAAATCTTATACTACTGGTATATCCTCCAGTAGTCGATGTTCGAAGTGGGTGTCGATAGCTGAAACTAAGAATGCTTCACACACTTTCCGCACTAGGCTAAGAGCTTTCATTGCTGATATGTTCTTAGGTGCCTTGCCTTTAAGTGAACTTCTAAAGGTAATTTCTACTTTATTAGGGGTCTTCAAAGTTATCTACTTGGTTTTACACTCAACTTTAGCTTCATACTTGGTTAGCCAATCCATACCTAATATAATATCCAAACCTCTTAAATATTCAAGACAATTAAATCAGCATAAATTGTCTGTTCTCAATCACTATAGGTATTTCATAACATATTTTCATAGCAATGCTAACTGCTTTCAAGGAAGTGGATACTTCTATCACACGATACATCGGGTATTTAGACAACCCAACTTTATTAACAAATGTAATAGAGATAAAAGACTAAGAGGCACCCGGATCAAACAAAACATATGCCATGTAATTACACACAAAACGATTGTTGACAATTACATGATCCATGGCCTAAGCTTCCTGAGCATTGGTAGCCTGTACCACCATAGTTAATGGTGGTCTACATTGTTCATTTCTCCATTCAGGAATTGCATTAGGTCTTCGACCTCTGCCTTGTATCTGACCCCCACAAATGGAGCTTAGGAAGTTACACTTTCATTCCTTCCTTGAATAGGACAATTCCATCTAATATGACTAGTCTCACCACAGGTAAAGCAAGTGAGTGGCCTTCGCTGTCCCACATCCCATGATTGACTCGATTCCTTCACTAATTTCTCTCATCTATCCTGGAGTCGATCTAGTCAGTTTTCCTCCTAGCTTCTTTAACAATACTATACAGTCAAATTTTAAATGTCCTAGCTTCTTGCAATAATTACAAATTTTCTCAGATAATATACTACCACTTGACTCAATTTTTTACCTGGTTCATCGCCCTTGCTTGGTTTCTCTCATGCGTCTCCTCTCCCTAAATTTAGACTGTTCCTTTGCCTCGCATTCTACCAGACAAGCATGCTCTAAGATATCCTCATATCAACTTAACATGAGTGGGGCTAGCTTCTCCTAGATATCTAATTGCAACCCTCTTGAAATTTCTGAGTAGTTTTAGGTAAATCCATTCGGGCCCATGGAAAAAATAGTGCCGAAGATCTGAACTATCCATCATATTCTTCTACCATTCTCTAGCCTTGCAATAGTGTCAGAAATTCAGTAGCTTGCCTAGCCTTTTCACTAGCCAGCACATATTTGTGGAGTAACCTCTCTCTAAAATCAATCCATGTCATCCCTACACCATTCCCAATTACTGTCAATTTTTCAGTGTGCCACCCTGCTCTGCCTCACCCTCCAGTCAGTAAATCCCATATAATACTTTATGGTTTTCTGGGCATTCCATATACACAAATGCTTTTTTCTATACTAGCTAGCCATTCATTTACCACATGATAGTCCCTCTGTCTTTTGAAAGTTGGAGGTTTCATACTTTGGAAAGCTTTCATATTTAAACCTATTCCTGGATGTCTTTGGAATGGCTGCCCCATTTCGAGTTCTACATTTACTAGCCTTGCCCACAACCTCGCCATCGATTGAGGCTCCTCTGCCTGCCTGCTTTGGGTTTGCACTATTTCTTGTGAGGTCCGGGCAATACATGCTATCATTATCATCATAGTACCAAATTCTTGGGTCATTGGTGGAGCGGCATAGGTGGAACTGCATCAACACTAGGAATCATAATGCCTGACCTATCAGCTTTGGTAGGTTCTGCCCCTTGGCCTTCCTCAGGTTCAACTACTCCTTCAACTTCATTTTGAGTTAACCCTGACATTTCGTCCACCCTAGAGGCTTCTGCCTGAGTTTACCTAATAATAACCCCCATCGCTTGAGTCTGGGTAGTTCTTCTGAGTGACTCCTCCATCATGGGGGCTTTACCTTTATCCACTCTCTTCCTTGATGCCATGACTGTATAAGGAGGAGTATCAGATCATATAACAACATGATGTTAAGATATCAATTTAACTTATCAACACAAAAATTTAAAATCTATCCTATACTAACATTTTCCCATGTAAAGTAAAACTATACATGTCATTTCATCACTGACTTCCCACACCCTTACCATTACAGTTCTGGGACTTAATCTGTTGTCTCATTCCAGATGTCCCTCATTTAACCATTTTAATTTTCCCTTAATCCACTTTGTTTAACCTTGATTTTTATCTATTATCCTAGCTATCCATTAAATTACTCTGATAAACAATACTATCCTATTTACATCATGTAGTGAGTTCATAAATTTTAGTGAAGTTCATAATACTTCACATGCACTAACCTACTTCCTGATTGTATTCATTTCTTTCATCCATACTTAATTGTTTTCTTTCCAAACTTCTCACTACATGAATTATTTGCACATCTCTAAAGTATAATGCACTAATTTTTATCCCAAAATTAACTCATTATACAATTGAACAATATCAAGAATGAAGGATTCCAATTTCAATAGAATTACTTAAGCAAGTATACCTGCTTACCTTATAAATACACATTCTCTTTAGTTCTAATTTGTGTATTTCCAAGATTTCCTTCACAATTCAAAAATCATACATTTAAACGTAGGGTTCATGAGCATTCAATTGCATTCACTGTCTATAGATAATAGTCACTACAGATTTCATTCTAGTTTTATAACACTACCTCAATTTGGGTTTTGCTAATTACTTATCTATAACTCAATTAAGATGTGATTATGGAATCATTAAGACACGTTAAACATGATGTACTACTCTTAGTGCTATTTCATCAAACACCTATAGTACAATTTTCAAATTTCTGTATACTTGTTATCCACAAGTTGAGATTTTTGTTCCAATTTACATATTCACATATTTAAATTGAATTCCTACAAAAATCTACATTCAAAAAACCCCACTTTCCTACTAAATTCATGTTTTCACCAAATTTGTAATCTTCCAACAATGAAATTCTATTTTATCAACTAAAATTCAAATGATCTATCAAGTAGAATAGGTTAATTACTAGTAGGATTTGCTTACCTCTTAATTTCTCTACTCAAAATCCACAATCCATGCTCTTGATGCAAAACCTTTGAACTTTTTACAATTTTCACCTCTCTAAACTACTAAATATGATATTTTCTTCATGATGGGTTGCTACAGATCCTTCAATTCTTAGTTTTCTGGAAGTTTTGCTTCAATTTCTTCAAGAATCAAGCTGTTTTGAAGCTTTAGAGAGCAATAGGGAGGGCTGGAAACTTTTTGGGGCTGGAAAATAGGGCTAGTGAAGCATTTGAAGCTCCACCCCTCTCAATACTTCAGTAGTGAGTACTGACTGAGGCACATGCAGCCCACCTATCATGTATTTTGACCTTTTCTAGCATTGAAATTTCTTCCCATACAACATAATATTCAATTCATCCATTATGCCCATCATGATTGTCCATTTATGTTACAAATTATACACATACAGTTCCTTTATACACTGTAAAATAGTTCTTTCCATTTCAAAAATTTTAGGGTCTCACATAGTACATTCTAATAGCTTCAATTCTGGCAACATGAGCATATGATTCTCAAAGTCTATTGCTTCCACTTGATAGTATCCTTTTTCTACCAATCTTTCCTTATTTCTTATTAATATACCAGATTCATCTAATTTGTTCCTAAAAACCTATTTAGTTTCTATAACAGATTGATAGTTGGGCGTTGGAATAAGTGACCACACATTAGTACGTCTGAATTCATCCAATTCTTCTTGCATAACTATAATCTAATTTTCATCTTCTAAAGCTTGATCTATGCAAGTTGGTCTAGTTGAGAAATGAAAGTAAAATTATCATATATTTGATGATATGATAATCTAGTTCTTACTCTATCATAAATATCATCAATTACTTGGTTTTCAAGATGATCAAGGATGAATCTCCAATCTTTGGGAAGGGAATTATTACCTTCATTATTTACCTCATTGATAGATAGTCCATCATTTTTTTCTTCTTCATCTTTTTGTGTTTTTGATTATGAAGAATCTTTATCTTCATCTTTTATCTTTCTTTTTTTCACAGATGTTGTGAGTTCTCTTGTCTCATCATCAAAATTGCTTATCTTTCTGGAGGGGTTAGTACTTTCATCAAATTTTACATAAATGGATTTCTCTACGGTTTTGTTCAGATTATAGACTTTAAATGCTTTGTTAATAATGGAATAACTAAGAAAAATGCCTTCATTAGATTTACTGACAAATTTATCATAGTTTTCCTTTCCATTGTTAAGAATGAAATATTTTATAACCAAAATGTGGAAATAAGAAATATTTAGTTTTATGCCTTAATATAATTCAAATGGAGTTTTGTTAAGTATAGATCTAGCAAAAATTCTGTTAATAATGTAGTATGAAGTATTCATTGCTTCAGCCCAAAATATTAAGGTATATCATATTCACTCAACATTGTCCTTGCCATTTCTTGCAAGGATCTATTTTTCTTTTCAACTACTCCATTTTGCTGAGGTGTTCTTGGTGTAGAGAATGTGTGCAAACTTCAATTGGTTCACAAAAAGAAGTAAATTTCTAGTTTTCAAATTCTCCACCATTATCAGTTCTTATGGCTACTATATGAGAATCTTATTCATTCTGTACATGCTTGGTAAATGTTTCAAAGAATGAAAAAGTCTCATCTTTAGATGTGAGAAACATTATCTAGGTGAATCTAGAATAGTCATCCACAATGACATATGCATAATGTTTTCCTCCAAGACTTCTAGTTCTTATTGGTCTAACAAGATCCATGCGTAGCAATTGAAATGGTTTAGTTATGTATACTTCTTTATTAGATTTGAATGATTCTCTAACTTACTTTCCTTTTAAGCAAGCATCACACAATTCATTTTAGTCAAACTTTAATTTGGGTATGACAACAACAAGATCTTTATTGTATAGTTTTTCAATCATGAACTTGTTGGCATGTCCTAGTCTTTTATGCCACAACAAGAATGTTAGTATTATTGTATATGATTTGACAATAACAAAAGTTGTATTAAGATAAGAAGTTTATATGCTCAAATCTCTAACAATCATATATATGATTATGAATTAATAAATACTAATTAACATAAACATGTAATCATGAATCTTTAGTTGCACAAGCATATATTATTCACTAAATGGTACACATAACATTATTTATTCTCTACTGCACAAAATTGTCAAATCATACTAAGCATCATAATTATTTAAGCTTTCATATTATGCATTTAATAGAGATGTATATTATCCTTGCTCTACAATTCAATTAAATGATATGAGGATAAAATACATAATAAAAGTTAACAACATAGCAAGTGCAGGATCATAATCATCTGCAACAAACTGCCACAACTATCTATTACATTCCAAAGGAGCTAAACTGATAATGATTGTGGTAGAAGAAAAAAAAATAGAAGGTTTGGAGAAAAGCAACAAAAAGGGTTGCACTAGAAAGCTTCCACAAACAAAGTAAGGGAGAAAACAAGGCTTCAAAGATGTGATATAATGAGCTTGTGTTGTCTATCAAATATAAAGAGAAAATATTAACAGATAAATGCAAGATAAAAGAAGTTGAAGACAAAGCCATAATCAAAGAAGCATAAATTTATTAAAGAAATTCAAACTATCTACACCGACCAGACAAAGTTTGTTTGAGATAAAGAAAGAAGAAGAAGCTCCACCAAATACTCAGACTAAAGAAGTAAGAAGAAATTGTCCTCCAAATAATCATGCACAAAGAGAAGAAAACTTTGTTTGATAAAAAAAGTTAGAAGAATTAATTAATCTAAGGTCAAAAAGGTAATTAAAACAAATAGGGGAATGCAACTTCAGCTAAATCAAAATAGATAAATGAAGATTGAAGAAAGAAAGCAATTGCAAGAACAAATTCCTTTTGTTGCTCAAAAAGTACAGAATAGTTAAAGAACTTCACTTTGTCTACAGATCAAATCCATTGTTACTTACTACAGACAAAAATCAGCCAAAGTAGAAGATGAAGTAGAAGCTGTACTATGAGTATAGACAAAGCTAAATAGACAAAGAGCTGCTTGGACCGAAAACGGACTACAACAAATAAGGGCATGTTCGTCTATATATTACATCAGACAAATCCATATGTGGCATGCAAAGTACTTCATCCAAGACAATGCAAAGAAAAGTTCATCTATTCCTTACATCAAATGAATACTACACTTTGTATATTTGAGCAACACAAAGCAAACTTTGTCTGCCACATCCAACAGACAAATGAAGAACAAAGGAAGAATATCACACTTTGCCTATTCATATTAAGAAAGGAGGGTCTGTCAATCAATCAGTTCGACTTTGTATGCACCAAATAAAGTTTATCTGTTATTTACAATAAACAAACACATGCATGAAGGATCAATCAACAGATAAATCTCCGGACAAAGTAGAGTTTGTCTATTAGTCAATTTGACTTCATTTGCACCATTCAAATTTTGTCTGCTACTTCCAATAGACAAATTACTCTTGTGAAAGTTCAACTGACAAACAAACCTATGGAAGAATCCATCTGCAACTTATGGCAGACAAATGTAGCCAAAGTGAGGCTGTAACTTGTCAGAGGAAATTTGATTTATGTGACTAGCATTCAAATAGCATCTACACTCGTGTTATCATTGTGTAGACTTATATCAGTCACCATTTTCTGTAATAAGCTGCACTACAGGCTTTTCAAAGTTGTGATAAGTCAAATGAGGAACATCTTTTAACATAGCTCATCCTCCTATCTGAACAGCGATGTAGTAGCTCGAGATAAATCAGAAAGGCATGGCCTTCAATGCTGCTCTCTTATTATGCATTCAATGAAACCCATCTTCTCAAATGGTCAAAACTATGAAGAAGTTATTTAAGGAGAAGAGATGAGACGATTCAAGAGTGGTGAAGGAGGACATTTCAAATGAGCTTAACCTTAGGCAAATCCTTCCACCCATGGCCAAGAGCTTAAACTATCATCTATCTTTTATGAGCTTAAACTGCATATCCTTATGGCCATTAGTTTATATTTTGAGAAGATCTTTATATGTTATTAGAGCTTTAAAAGAGATTTAATCTTCCCCTATGCTTAAATGTGTATTGGTTTCTGGTTAAAATAAAAACTAGTGAGTTTGTAGTGAGCTCAAGAAAACCACATTATATGAGTTGTTGGTGAGATCTAGAAAACCAACGAGTATGCGGGTGATCTTAGATACTAGTGAGTTTTCTAGTGAGCTCGTGAAAACCAGAAGAGTACTGAAAGCACTATGTTTATGCTCCCTACTGCTGAAATCCAGAAGAGTTGGGAGCACTATTGTATTTCCATTATATGAGATATAGTGGAACCCAAGGCACAATGAGTGTGTGCTCTTGGAAGAGTGGATGTAGGGATGGGTTCCCGAATTACTATAAAAATTGTATTGTTTATGTGTGTATGTTTACTTGCTTTATCCTTCATGTATTTTACAGTTTTATTGTTCACCTTAAATCACGCCACAGACAAGCACGAAAAGACAAAAATGGTTTAATAGGGGCTAAGCAATAAATTTTTATATACCCAATCACCCCTCCCTTCTTGGGTATAGCCATCCTATGAAAACCAACAAAGTATTCTTCATTATTCACAAAAAGATATTTGACTTAGATATCACTCAAATCTACTAAATACACATTTGCACATCTTTTACCAAGTACTAATACTGAGTTTAAACTATTTATTACAGAGAAATTATGTGATTCAAATACAACCATGTAACCATTATCACAAAATTGACTAACACTTAAAAGATTATATTTTAAACCTTCTATTAGTAAAATATTTGAAATAGTAAGAGATGTAGGTTGGCTAATCTTACCAATCTCAACCACTCTACCTTTTCCATTATCTCCAAAGGTAACTGTTCTTCTATTTTTAGCTTTTAATTCTATGAACGGCTCCTTTGCCCTTGTCATGCGTCTTGAGCAACCACTATCAATATACCATTTACTACTTCTTGCAGCCCTCAAGCATACCTATAATAATAAGGTCAAGCTATAATTTTTGGTACCCACTTAGGAATAGGTTCAGGTGGGTTAGTACTAGAATATTTTGGTACCCATTGCTTTTTAGATACTACTAATTTATTATCTGTAGAGATTAATGTATTTATTATGTTGGCAATAGTTTTTGGTACCCAAATTAGGTTCTATTTGGGTTCTAATCTTCTTAGATTGCTACTTTTGTTTCTTTGGTTTTCTCTACTTTTCTTCTTTGCCTTTAGTTTAAAAAATGTAGAAAGTCAATGTTTTTCTAAGGGCATGATTTTCTACTTTTATTTGCTCAAGTTCTATGTTAAGATTTTGGTTAGTTTTTGAGTTAAGTGTTTTCTTGTCTTAACTTTAAGCATTCATAGATTGTTCTTTCTAGTTCTCTTTTTGTTTCTTTATGTTTAGCTTTTAAAGTTTTGAAATCTAAATATAAATCATCTAAAATAATTCTTCTTAGTCAGAAGTTTCAATTTTTGAATTTATCTCATCTTAATAGATGGCCATGAAGCTTATTCCTATATGATGCTCCCCTTGATTTCTTTCTTTGGAGTTGAGTGAATTGAATTGAGCTTCTTTTTTTTCTGTTTTACTCGAGCTTTCTTGTATCATATTCTCTAGCATTTCCCATGTAGCCATCACTTTCTTCTTCTTTTCAAATTTTTTGTTGCTAGAAATGTTCTTTTTATCAAAGTAGCATTTATACCTTTTCTTCATGTCCCCTTGCTTTTTATCTGGTTCTCGACAGTCAAATCTCATGTGCCCAGACTTATTACAATTGTAATATATTAGAATCTCCTTTCCCTTTTCCTTGCACTTATTGTTGTTTTTGGAGTAGTTTCCAAATTTCTTCTTTTTAATCATATTTTTGAATCTTCTAGTTATCATTATCATATCCTCATCATCTTCACTCACTAAGTCTTCTTCTAAAGATTCTTCATTCTTTTTGAATCAGCTTGTAAAGCAATCTTCTCGCATTTGAATTCATCTAGAACCTTTTGCCTCATTAAGACTTCATAAGTCATAAGTGATCTCATGAGTTCTTTCACTGTCATTTTATCTAGATCCTTTGCTTCTTGGATAGTAGTACTTTAGGCATCCAAAATCTAAGTAGAGATCTTAAGATCTTCTTAACTTGTTTAGGTTCTTCATATTTCTCTCCCAAGCTTTTCAATCCATTGGTGATTTTCTAAAACCTTCCAAACATTTCAAAGATGGCTTCTGATTCTTTCATGTAGAAGGCTTCATATTTTTGCACCAAAATATTAATCTTAGTTTCTTTTACTTGATTTGTACCTTCATGTGCTACCTAAAGTTTATCCTAGATTTCCTTGGCTGAGTCACAGGTGGAAATCTTTTCAAATTCAGATGAATATAGTGCACGGTAGAGACAATTCTTCGCCTTAGCATCACGTTCTACTATTTGAATATCTTCTAGTGTATATTTATCTTTTGTATTTGCAACATTCTTTCCATTCTTAACTATAAGCCACAATTGGTAACTTGTGGTAATCAAGAAATTTTGCATCCTTATCTTTTAATACCCATAATTGGTTCCATCAAAAGTGGAGGTCTAGAAGTGGATTGCCCTTCAGCAGATTTGTGGTGGAACATACTGGCAATTTGAATCTCTTCACAAGTTAATATACTAGTGATTGAAGATTAACTATTGAAGCCTACTCTGATACTATTTGTTGGTCCCTAACTAGATGGTAGCACAGAAGGGGGGGTGAATTGAGCTTTCAAAAAACTTTGGCCAATAACTTGAGAGATGTGCGTAAGATAAAAGAAAGAATAGATCACAGTACATACACACAATACTTTTATAGTGGTTTGGCACTTCCTAGGTTCCTACTCCACTTGTCTGAGTGAGTCTCCTTTACTGAATCAGGTTCTACTAAAACACTTATTGGTTTTACAAGTTCATGAATAACTTACTGGTATTCCAAGCCCACTAGAAACTTTTACATGTTGGTTTCCAAGCTTACCAACTAACTTATACATGTTGGTTTCTAAGTTTACCAACTGACTTACTAGTTTTACAAAGCTAACCAGAAACTTTTATAAATTACTAGTTTCACAGAGCTTACCAACTAATTCACTTATTTTTCCAAATGAAATATATAGTATAATGCCTCTTACTTACGCAAACTTGTATGAAATTAGAACTCAATTAAATCAACAAAGTATGTAATAAGATTAGATTCAAACTCCTTTTGAAGTTGACTCAGATCTAGCTTTGAAGGCTTTGGCAGTGTTGTTGTAATTGGAGATGAATGATGGAAGATTGTTAATGCTCTTCTTGAATCAGATGATTTTTAGTGTGTTCTCTAATTTTTAAGTGTTGCCTTAATCATCTTTATATAGGCTTTGAAAAGATTTAGCCATTGCAACCTTTGGCATCATTTTCAAATTAGTTAGGCAGGGTTGGTAATGACTTTTGCATTCTATCGAGGTTCAAAAATTCTAAGTGTCCAAAACTTCTATCATTTGATCCATAGCTTAGTAGAACATCTGAAGTGGTTCTTTAGAACTTATGTGATAAGTAAATTTTTGGCAATATCCTTTTCAGATTTTCTATGCAATATTTTATCCTCGATGGTCATATTTTAAGCTTTTGAAGAGCTTTTGACTAGCTTTTGATTTACCTATAAAACTTAGATTTTTCTTCTGTTATTCTTCACTTACTCATGACTTATTAAAAACACCTCTGAGAATTCTTTTGAGTTTCTTCTGAGTTGCTTCTTTGTAGTGTATTAACATTTTGAATCGCTTCTGAGTAGTGTGTCAGCATTTTGAGTTCTATAATGCCAAAGTTTCTTCTAGTATAATTCTATATGACTTGATATTTCTTCCTAGATACTTCTGAATATTGGATGATACTTCCAAGGGTCGATATTACTTCTGACATTTCTCTTTCTTGTTTTTGAAGATTTTCTGAGAAGGTTCTGACTTGAGTTTTTACTTCTGGATTAATTTTGTATTCCTTAATATTGCTTTTGTTTGTTTCTTTAAAGAAATTTTAAGTGCAGAAAGTTTCTTTATTTTTCTTTTGATGTGCTTCCTTAGTTCTGAGAGAACTTATATCGGTCCTCTGATGTGTAATAATGGTAAGTCTTGATTTTGAGGAAGTTCTAACCTACTTTTGGGATGGTTTTGAGTCACGTATGATAACTTCTGAATGCTTCTAAGTTTTGTATTATATTTCTAATGTGGTTTTGAAGAACTTCTAACAAGGTTCTAATTTGATTCTTGATTTCTATTTAAATTATAACTTTCATGCCAAGTCTCTAAATAGATTCTAATTTAATTATTGATTTTTAAATGACCTTTTATTTGATCATTCCTTTTGAATATCTTCCTTTGAAGGTTAATGTAATAATTTTACAATTAACACCTTTATTACTAGCAGTTACTCTCCTTAATCTATTTTGGCATTTAATGTTGCATCACTTGGAAAGTAATCTATTAGTACCTTAATTCTTCATTCATTTGTTTGTTCATCATCAAAACTAAGTTATTTAATCTCATTCATCATCAAAATCAAGCTTAGTAAAGGGGTTAGACTTAACACTTTAAGCTTCTAAGGTAACTTTCTCTAGATGATGGAACCACACTCTTTAGTCAACTTCATAGTTTCATAATCCTCCACTTTTCTTTTGTTTGCTAAGATCTCCTTAAAGAATTTTGCAAAGCTTGGCATCTATGCTAAGGCATCTGCAAAAGGAACGTTAATATGCAATATTTTAAGCATATCAAGAAATTTGAAATTTTGCTTATCTGTTTCATGCTATTGGAGTCTTTAAGGAAGAGGAATTGGAGGCAAATATGGCTTGGAACTATTTGGAAAAACCTTGCTCTTAACTGGTTGTTGTGGTTTTTTAGTAGCTTCCTCTTGTTTTTCTTCTGTAGCCTCTTGTTCAACATCTCCTTCTCCCAATTACATGCCATTTCTTAAGGTTATTGCCTTTACCTTTTCAATTGGATTTGTTTTGACTTCACTAGGCAAAGAAATTTGTTATGTTCCTGATAGTGTATCTGTGAACTAACCTACTTTCTTTCCTAGATTTTTGATTGACACCTCTTGGTTTTTGATTGATGCCTCTTGATTTTGCAACCTCATGTGTGTGTTGTTCGTGAAGTCTTGGGTGTTGTTCATGAAGTTTTGAGTACTGCTAGCAAGTTTGGTGATTATTTCTTCTAGATTAGACTTCTTCTCTTCTGGTTGCTTGAATCTTATGCTCTTCATGAAATCTTGAGTGCTACTAGCAAGTTTGGCAATTATTACTTCCAGATTGGATTTCTTCCCTTCTATTAGCTTGAATTTTGGTAGTGCTCTCATCGCATTTTGATTACTTCATGAAAAGTTGGGATGATTGTGCCACCCCAGATTATAAGTTTCTAAGTAGGGTTTCTTCTACAGCCTATTAAAATTTCCAACAAAGTTAGCATTTTCACTAGGCTGTGCAAAATTTTTAGTTACCTGACATTCTATGCTAGCATGTCCTCCACTGTAAAAATCACATGTCACTCTCTTGATTTTAATTTTTAAAGCATTCATATTGTCTATCTTTCGATTAAGTGCATGATATTATGTAGTAATTGTAGTGAGAGTGTCCACTTCATGAAATCTAATAGGTCTTTGCATTGGCAACCTCTTAGTAGGCCATTCATGAGTATTAAATGCCATTGGTAAAATCAAGGATCAAATTAAATGCACCACTAGAAACTAAATGCTAAAGAAAAAACCAAAGTAATACTGGTCTTGATTAGTATTGATTTTAGAGTGTAATTTCACTACTTCCTCGGCAATAGTGCCAAAAATTTATTGGGTCTCGTGCAAGTATACATGATCACAAATAATATAAATGAGGTGATTTGAGTATCGTTCCCACGAGAAAGTATGTTGTTACACACTAAGTACCAATCTTTTATTAAATCAATGTTATTTGATTGAGTGAATTGCAACAATTATTATAAAAACTAAAACAAACAATTGACATAATAGATTACAGGATTAAAGGAAGAGAGATCAATGGAGGAAGTATCTAGGAATTCAATTTCACCTAGCAAATCCACTTGCATTGATGAATTACATTGAGTAAATTATCATTTCTCTCATTATCAATTGAATGGACTAAAATATCTACCACCCTTTCTCAAGTGCTATGATAGGTGTGCCTATTGGAGTGATCTACTATGTCTCCATGCAAATCCAAATTAATAAACCCATTAAGCTTAGGCATCCATGTGTGATATATGCACTCGCAAGGTCATACTCAAACATATTGTAAATATACAATGGCTATCTCTAAACTTTATTGCATCATATGTTCTTCAATTCAAGATCTATCCCTAATTCATCTCTCTTGAGTATGAATTAAAAATTTCAGTTCATGCACATGGTAGCCAAGAACATGCACGCATTAAGCATAGAAAAGAAGAAACAATGAGGAAGAAGTTAATTTAACTCAAAAATCAAACAACAATACAAGATTCATTGCTAGGATCCATCTAACCCTAGATAAAAGAAGTTTAGAACATAATATTTGAATTAAACCAACTGACTAATTAATAAATATTATCATAATCCAAATTTGAATATTGATTTAAAAATAATAGATGAACTAAATAGAAAGAAAATAAAATATTCAGGTTACAGCCGATGAACCAAATAGAAAGAAAACAAAATATTCAAGTTATAGTAGCTTTCTCCAATGATCTCCCTTACTTCAAAGCTCTTCTTCCTTGTCTCCTTGTGAAAGTCCCCCTATTTCTATGTTTTCTCCTCAAATTACCTAATTAGGGTTATTTTACATGTCCATATGGTTTCCTAAAGTCCTCTTGTGCAAAATATCAAAATTGCTAAAAATAACATAGATTTGCACACTTGTATGGGCACCATGGCACCCAAATTGTTGTCCATTTCATGTGATTGTGGTACTGTTCACTAGAAATAGCATTAGGTATTTTTGTCATAACTTTCTTATACAATGTCAGAATTATTTGATTCTTAAAGTTAATTTCAAGGGCTATAACTTTCATGCTAAAAAATTTTCTAAATCTGCCTCATCTTTGTCAAAAAGTGAATACACATGACACCTTTGTCATATTCAACAAATCATAAGTCTAAGACAGTTACAGTTGTTTGGCCATAACTTCCACATTTGATCTCCAAATCACATGACTCTTAATTCATTAGACAGGTGACTTGAAGGTATAAAACTTCTATGTTGAATACGTTTCTTTAATTAGTCTCCATACATACCAAAAATAGCCTTAAAGCAATGCCTTTTATCATCTTCAATAGTTTTAACACCTGAAACAAAAACTAACTCTATTAAGTGTAATATATAATCAAAGCCAATGAACTTACATTAATTGATGATCCAAAATAAGTGAATTTAGGTATTGAAACATAATAAAATATGAGTTTATTAGAAGCCAACATAAATTGCTTGAATTTGGGGGTGGTAGAGCACTTATACCTACCCCCTTTGGTGATCTAGCGGTGCACTATCATACCTAAACATGCAACTGCCTTTCATCAATATTCATCTCAATTAAGTAAAATTTCTATGTTCTTACATAATTTATAATACCTAATTGATTTAAGAAAATTTTCTTACCTTAAAATTTTGGACGTGTCATCGAAAAATGGGAGGAAGAAGAGAATGTGAGATTATTTAATCTAAAATCTCTTCCTGAAGAGGTGAAAGGAAGAAAGGTACCCACCATAAAGGTTGAACCACATAATTTGTTGCGTATTACTTGTTGGTATTATTGTATAATTTTCATGATCACAAAATTTCTTAAGACTTGATTTGTGCTAATGATGCTTCTAGTATAGGAAGCTTCAAATGTGGAAAGATAAGATTGAAATATGTGTACTTTATTAGGATATCATTTATACAAGCATATACCTCTTTATATAAGTCTAGATATATTTTTAAATAAAAAGAATGAGTTCTTAGATGAATTAAAAAATAAATCCTGATTCGAATTGCATATCCATGTTTTAAACTTATGCAAACTTCATATGGATAATTATATTATGATTTACAATGAAAAATATAATGAAAAATATTAAGTTAACAATGTGGCAAAAGTACAAAAAATTCCAAGTGCAAGTGTGTTGCTACAGAAATGTTTCTACATTGAAATGCTACATCACTATAACAGTGTTAGACAAAGTGGAAGACAAAGTTCATCTAAGACAAAGCTAAAGACAAAGTAGTTGCTACAATAAAATGTTACAATACTGCTATAGTGTCGAATGAAGAAGTTCATCTAAGATAAAGTTAGAGATGAATTAACAGATGAATTGCTATAATAATTTGATACAGTACTACTGCTATAGTACTCACAAACAAACTTTTTAAGTAGGCAAATTTGTCTGATACTTACTTTAGACAAAATAATAGACAAAGGGCTACAATAATTTGCTACAGTAACATACTATAGTACCCATGGACAAACCTTTTAGGCAAGCAAATTCATCTAATACTTACTTTAGATAAATTAATAGATGAAGTGCTATAGTAAAAAATGATATTTTTAAATATTGAAAATTCAATGCTCCGTAGCA
Source organism: Pouteria campechiana (assembly GCA_036873735.1). Lineage (NCBI taxonomy): Eukaryota > Viridiplantae > Streptophyta > Magnoliopsida > Ericales > Sapotaceae > Pouteria > Pouteria campechiana. The sequence continues at coordinate 23,477 of JAYJMB010024245.1, forward strand.
GCTATATCTTGCAAAAATATTCTTCCAAGCGGTCCACAACCTTTTGGGATTATAAAAATAGATAATCCATTCAAGGCTAACAAAATGATTGAAGGTTCTAAGAATAAATAAGAATCAAACATCAAGAGCCTATTCAAATTTCCAAGTTTAGGATTGCAAAATTTTTTTCCAACCATCTGCCACATTTTAGAAAGTTTGAGTTAGAGAAATTTTGAAATATGCTCAAAGATGCCAATCTGAATACTCTATTCAAAATCTCATACTATCTGAAGAAACAATGAGAAGGTAGCAGATGGAAGAAGAATTTCAAGGAGGAAAGCACATTTGTCTGAAAATAAAGAAGTCCAAATTCGTCTGGAACTAACTATGAACAAAGTAGGAGATGAAAAAACTTTATCTAGCTAGAAAGAGACTTTGACAAAGAAGAGACTTTGTCTAATATTAACTTCAGGTAAATTTAATAAAGCATTGGTCAAAGTGGAGCAGTTGAGTTTGTTACAATTTATTGTCTTCTTTCCAAAATTGTGAATCAAGTCAGAGCTGCAAAATCTCCTCATTCATCAATTACCTTAACTAGCTATTCACCTTCTTCTATGTCAAGATCAGCACTGCAGAATGACTCTAAGCATATGGGAATTAATTAGAAGATGATGTTTTCAAATGGGAGATTATAAGAATAGTCTTTTACATTTATTCCTGCTCGTCTACCTTCGTCTCTACATTCAATGAAGATCATCTTCCTCTAATGGTTAATTTTTCAAGAGAGCTATTTAAGGAGAAGAGTTCAAGTGATTTAAAGGGTGAAGGAATATTTTTCAAGAGCTTAAATTTTTTACAAAACCTTCCACCCAAGGCCAAGAGCTTCAACTTTTAAATATCCATTCAAGAGCTTTAATCTTCTAAATCATCAATGCCTTTTTATTCATACATTCAGGGAAGAACTTTTGCATCACAAAGAGCCACAAAAATCCCTAAGCCTTCCCCTATGCTTTCATTGAGATACTTGTAAAAGTGTGCTTAAACTGCTTTATCCATGTCTTTGTAAATGCATTGAATTGATAGTGCGAATCAGACTCAAGAAGGGCTATGACTATCTATGGAGACAAGAGCTATTAGTTTATGCCCCCTGGAGCTAGAATCTAGAAGAGTGTTGGGAACACTAGTTTACGTCCCCTAGAGTTGGAATTCAAAAGAGTGTTAAGAACACTTATTTATGCCCCCGAGAGCTGGAATCTAGAAGAGCATTGGGAGCACTATTTTATTTCCACTATATGAGATATAGTGGAACCCATGGCACAAGGAGAGTGTGCTCTTGGAAGAGTTAATGTAGGGACAGCATTCCCAAACCACTATAAAAATTATGTTGTTTGTGTGGATGCCTATTTACTTTGTCTAGCACTTTAATGCTTTACTAGTTAGCTTATATTTCATTACACACAAGCATGGATAAGGGTATATTATGTAAATAAGGGATAAGCAAGAAATGTTTATAAACCCAATTCACCCCTCCCCTCTTGGGTATAGTCATCTTACAGGAGCTAATAAGTGGTATCAGAGCGAGCTTCATAACCAATTGTAGAGATTTCCATGGCTAACCTAATACTATCATCCTCTATGTTCCGCAAAGGATACTCTACCTCCCAACTTCCATATTATGATGGATCCAATTATGCATAATGGAAGAGAAGATTAGAAATACATTTTATGGCCAATAACCTTCCACTATAGAAAATTATTTTCATTGGCATAAGTGAGGATGAAATAAGAGCACAATAAGAAAATGTCAAGGCAATGAATGCCTTACTTCATGCTCTCTTCCCTACCATTTGCAACTTTATCTTAACCTGTAAGAGTGCAAGAAAAATATTGTATAGGTTACAAACAATTTTTGAGGGGCAAATTGATTTGTACTCAAGTTTTACTAGTACTTCTACTAAGATTTAATTGAGCGCAACAAATGAAGACAAAGAAGAAGAGAAGAAAGATGATCAATCAGTGAAGGCTGATTACTGCAGATTATACAATAATCATAGTTTGAGGAGAAGCAATCGTAAGATGAGATTGAGATTCAAGAAGAAAATTTGGTAGGTAGTGATGTAGAGAAAGAAAAGAATGAAGAAAGCCGAATCTATGAAGATGGACTTGCAACAGAAAGTAAAGATTTAGAGTAAGTCAACAAAAAGAAAGAAGATGAAGAAAATAAAATCTATCTAGCTCTATCAAAAGATAAATAACTTCTTAATACTAGATGAAGAAGGTATTTAAAGAAGCCAAAGACAAAGGAAAGCTAAGTGCAGGTATGGCAACTCAAACCCAAACTCCATTATATTATTTTATTGTCCATACTTAATCCATTTACTTATTTATTTCTAATATGTTTATTTGTATATATGAATATTATTTGTATATATGAATAGAATGTTAAAGTTTAGTTTAGAACAACTTAAATCAAATAAACTCATGATACAAAACTAAAACACAAATTGAAATAGAATTTTAGAGAAATCTATGAGAAAGGAAACATTCGTATAAAAAAGCAAATAGTTTAAGTAATAAATGAACTATTCAAAATGATGAAGTGCATTCTATTTTGCTGAGCATTCTAGATTCTTAATTGCATACTATTTTGTGATAAAAAGGAATTGCACTATTTAAGTTGCTACATAAAGCTCACATCTATTTGATTTTGCTAATGAAAGAAAAAATGCAAGAATCTCTCAAGTGTACGTAGGAAAAGCTTAAAATGAGCACATAGAAGAAGGACAACGATAAGAAAACAAGTTCATCTTCTCAATCTACAAACTTCAAGCTGAAGAAAGAAAATCAAGTGCTAAAATGAAAAGTCAAGATTAGCATCATCATTTATGAGATCAAATGTAGAAATTGAAAAAGGAAGTGACAAAAGAGATAAGTTTGCCAAACTTGATATATATTTGATTGATGAGTACATTGAACATATGCATTTCATTATTATCCATTCGTTATGTTCCTAAAATGTCCATCTTTGAATGGATATGAATTCATTGTTTCTAAACTAAATAATTCTAAAAATTTAAATCGATATGTAAAATAACTAATCCTTAATATAATTATAGTCCCAAGGCATAGTTAAGCCTGTTTGGGAAACTTTATGGTTTAAGGTTTCAAATAGGCATTCAATGCCTAGCCATTCCTTTTGTTTTCAACATTAAGGCTCGAATTCCCAAGATTGAAATAATTAAAAAATAACTTAAATCTTTGTGAATGCTTAAAAGTTATGCTCATGTCATAAATCACTGCACTTTATCCATTATTTCTACTATTCATGACCATAATGTTTGTAAGAATGTTTGAGCATATACAACTTGAAATCATATGATAAAAAAATTCAAATAATATGTGATAGTTTGTTTCATCCCAAGCAATTTTTTGTAATTTTTGCATTATCTGTACCACTTTTAGTATTTTGATCATAATTTTCTCATAAAGATTCAGAATTAAGCAATTTTTAATTACTTGGATAGATAATTTAAAGGGATACAACTTTTATGTTTATTACTTTTATTGAATCAACTTCTTTCTATGAGTCGTCAAGCCTCAAAGTGATGCCTTTTTGACAAAGTGAAATTTCAAACAAAGTTTTAGCTACTGGAGACAGTTGCAGTTTTCTAGCCATAAATTTCTCATATAAAATTAGAATCATGTGATTTTTGATGCATTGAAAATCTAAGAAAAAAGGTTACAACTTTGATGTTGAACACATTTTTCAACTCCAAAAGTACTAGAATTTGCCTAAATGTGCCACCTTGCATTGATAAAATTCTTTGGTGATCAAATCCTATATTGAGTACTGAAATATGATTCTTGGATGATTTGTTCAATTCATAAGGTGTATAAATTATGGTATAAATAGATTTGCAAAAGCATATATTGAGCATATAAGGACATACAAAAGGCTTATGAATTTCTACAGATTGTTGAATAAGTGTGATCTGAGTGAGCATGAAAAGTGATATCTGCTTCAGATTACCCCACTCTATTCAAGTTTTATAATGAGATGCCTTATAAGTAGAAATAATGATGTTTCTTACAAATTTGATATCAGATGAATTAAAGAAGTAGTTTTTGTGAAACACCCTTGGATCAAGCACTAAAATTTAATTACTTTCATAGATCCAAAGTTTAAGTTAGAAGAAATCGGCATTCCTGAAGATATATTTGAAAAGTTATTGATTCTAAGCATGTGAATTCAAGGAACTTGAGAAAGCTTGAGAAATGTTCAATTCACACGTATATCATATGAAAGTGTGCTATGTAAAAAGATGAGAAATGCTAAGCACCTTTCTTTGGAGATTTTGAGTGCTTTTACTTCATCTTCTAGTTTGTCCGTGATAAGTAACAGATGAATTGTAGAGCTGTAGATGAAGTTCTTTTTCACTATTCACTAGACAAAGTAGCTTTGGCTATTGGTTTATCTGTTGTAAGTTACAGACAACTCTTGATAGCGCAGACTAGGTTTCTTCACAATAGATGAAATGACTTTATCTATTGATTTATCTGTAGAGAGCTAAAGATGAATTCGGAAGGTGCAAATAAGAATTACCTCCATAGTTATATTTCTTAGTGTATCATCTTAAGAAAGGAACATAAAAACTTAGGTTGTACAAAGCATCACCTAATGATCAAAATGATAGAAATCCCAATCTAAATTAAGAAAAATTTAGTGTTACCATCATTGAACAACATCAAGAAACTACAAACTAATGAGAATAATAAACACAATAACTAAGATCATGCATTATCATATCATAACTATTGAATTAATGAAATGATGTGTGTTTGTCACCTTATACGATTAAAACTATGATGTTTTCATTCTTAAAAAGATGTGGTAAACTTTCTTATGCAATTTTTTTGTAAAATATGATTGTCGATTCAGTGTCATTTGTGTTTAATGAAATGCTACAGCACTGTTATAGTGTCAAATGAAGTGGAAGACAAAGTTTGTTAAAGGAAAAGACAATCCTCTAAGACAAAGCAGGAGACAAAGTAGTTGCCACAGTACCCATAGATAAACGTTTTAAGCAAGCAAATTTGTCTACTACTTACTTCAGACAAATTAACAAACGAAATACTACAGTAACATGCTACAGTAAAAATTCACTATTTTTAAATATTGAAAATTCAATACTCTATAGTAGTTGTATCTTGCAATAATATGCTTTAAAGTGGTCCACAACCTTTCTAGATTGTAAAAATAGATGATCCATTGAAGGAGAACAAAATGCTTAAAGGTTCTAAGTGATAAACAAGAATCAAACATTAGCCCATTCAAATTTCCAAGTGTAGGACTGCAGATATTTGTTTTAACCATCTGACACATTTCAGAAAATTTAAGTTAGAGAGATTTTGAAATATGCTCAAAGATGTTAATCTAAATACTCTATTTGAAATCTCATACTATCCAAAGAAACAAAAGAAGGCAGCTGATGGAAGAAGAAGTTCAAAGCAAAACACATTTGTCTAAAAATAAAGAAGTCCAAATTCATTTGGAATCAATTATGGATAAAGTAGGAGATGAAGAAGCTTTGTCCAGCTAGAAAGAGACTTCAATAGATAAAAGACTTTGTCTAATATTTACTTCAGACAAATGCAATAAAGCACTAGTCAAAGTGGAGCAGTTGAGTTTTTCAGAATTTATTATCTTCTTTTCAAAACTGCGAATCAAGTCAGAGTTGCAACATCTTCTCATTTGTTAGTTGCTTGAACCAGCTATTCACCTTCTTCTATGTCAAGGTTAGCATTGCTGAATGGCTCTAAGAATATGGGAATTAATTAGAAGATGGCGTTTTCAAATGGGAGATTATCAAAATGGTCTTCTACATTTATTCCTGCTCATCTACCTCTGTCTTTGCATTCAATGAAGATCATCTTCCTCCAACAGTCAAATTTATAAGAAAGCTATTTAAGGAGAAGTGGTGAAGCGATTCAAAGGGTGAAGGAGTATTTTTCAAGAGCTTAAATCTTCTGCAAAACCTTCCATTCAAGGCTAAAAATTCAACTTCTAAATATCCATTCAAGAGCTTCAATCTTCTAAATCTTCATGGCCTTCTTATTCATACATTAAGGGAAGAGCTTCTGCAACACAAAGAGCTACAAAAAATCATAAGCCTTCCCCTATGTTTTCATTAAGATACTTGTAAAAGCTTGCTTAAACTGCTTTATCCATTTCTTTGTAAATGCCTTGAGCTGGCAACGTGGATCAGACTCAAGAAGGGTTGTGACTATCTGTTGAGACAAGAGCTATTAGTTTATGCCTCTTAGAGCTAGAATCCAAAAGAGTGTTAGGAACACTAGTTTACACCCCTTGGAGCTGGAATCCAGAAGAGTGCTAGTAGCACTATTGTATTTCCATTATATGGGATATAGTGGAACCTAAGGCACAAAGAGAGTATTCTCTTAGAAGGGTGGATATAGGGATGGGGTTCCCAAACCACTATAAAAACATGTTGTTTGTGTGTGTGCCTGTTTACTCTATCTAGTACTTTAATGCTTTACTAGTAGTGTACATTATATTCACACAAGCACGAAAAAGGGGATATTAGCTAAATAGGGGACAAGCAAGAAATTTTTATAAACCTATTCACCCTTCCCCTCTTGGGTATAGCCATCCTATGAGAACCAACATTACTTTGGTAGTGAGGACAAGAAATTTAAATTTTACACTTCATTGTTGGGGAGATCTGTTCATGTGCAAAGGAAGATAGATTTGAAATTCTTTGACAGATGCAAATTAGATATTCAAGTTATGCTCAATTATCAAGGATGGACTAATTTGTTGGAGCATGAAACATCCATATATAGAAAGTTGATGCTCATATTTTACTTCAATTAGAAACCAAGTTCTTATGCCTCAATGGTGAAGGAAGTATAAATAAGCTTTGGAACTCACATGCTATCTCCTGAAGAGCATTTAGAAGAGATTTTGGGAGTGCCTAAAGAAGAAGAAGAAGAAGAAGAAGAAGAAGGTCTTAAGAAAGAGGAAATATTCAATAACTTGTCCACTAAGACAATATGCACCTCAGCCCATACATATATGAAGGAGGACAAAGGACATGACTATCGAGCTTAGAATGCTTAGGAAGGTATTAGAAAACATATTCATGCCCAAGCTAGGATCAACAGAACAAGTAACAGCAAATGAGGCAAGAATTATGTTCACAGCTTTTGGCTATATGCCATAGAGGATAGATCATGTTGTTCAATATGGTGTGTGGTTTACAAAATTTTTTGAACATTTTCAAGTTTCTATAAGTGGAAAGTCTTACCTGGAAATGTCCTCACTTTAGAAAGACTAGGTAGGTGCCACTCTTTTGAAGAGATTGGGAATTTTAGCCTTTGATTATCTAGCTGAAAAGGTGGAGGAAAATGAGTAGGAAATGGAAGAATATGAAAATTAGGAAAAGGATGAAAGTGAAGAAGAAAGAGAGGAGGAGGAGGAGATGGATGAAGTGGAAGAAAGGACATTCAGCTGCACTATAGAGAGGAATGTATCACCTCCTAGAGCCTCACCTACTACATTTGTCCCTAGATCATCAGCTTATATAGTGTTGTCAATGAAAGTAAAGTAACTAAGACTGGAAATGAGAAGAGCAGCAAAAGAAATCAAGGGATTGTAGGAAAGAATAGAGAGAAAATTAGACGCACACATCTTGCACTTTGGGATAGCTCAACCTACTTCTACAAATGAGCCTACACAATCTACTATTCCAGTCTCCACTAAATAGGCTCTAGAGCTAACTTTCTCATTTGATGAGCTCACTACTAACCAAGCTGCTACTCAGGGAGATCTGTAGTTCCTTCATCCACTACTGATCCTCATACTACCTCATAAAAATTTTAGCTTTTTATTTTGTTAAAACAATGATTTATATGTTTTTGTTTGAGAGATGTAGTGAGGAATATATGCTTTTGTGGGAATTCTTAAATTGGGTTGATTGAATTATAATCACTTTTTGCATAGAATTATGAATGGTTTCAATTTATTTTTTATGACAGCTATTATATGTGAATGTTTAAATGATTTCTAAGCCATTCTGATGATTTTGATGAAAATTATAATTTTGATGCATTTATGAAATATAGATTGATATATGCTTGATAGTTTATTACATTTTTTATATTTTTTTGACATTTGGAAAAGTTCTATGATTTATGACAAACCAAATACTTGGAGCTTTATCCTCTATTTAGATTACAGATTGCATACATGCATATAGGGGAAGGAAGGTATATTTGGTATGGGTGGTACCAACAAGTTTCTTTCTTTCATGATTGTACTATTATTCTTACTACAACACTCTTTCTCCCATCTATGATGACTTTTTGTTGCTAACAAAAATGGGGGGAAAATATAGAAAAAATTGTTTAAGACTTTGAAGAAAGTTGTTTGGAAGAAAGGAGACTTTTCATAGCTTGCATTTAAAGAAGAGTTGCATCATATATGTTATGACCTTTCTTCATGCTAAAATATCAAACTCCATAGGATTGCATATTTCAATTAGATAGGAGGAGTTTGCAATTGCAAATGGATCATTAGCACATTCTTTAAATGTCACAAGTCTTTGAGTTTTGTCATCTTCCAAAAAAGAAAGATTATGAGGATTACATGCATGATTTTGATGACAATATAACTTCCTTTAGACTTAATATATGTAATGATGATGTTAGGTTATAAAGTTTGAAATTTAGTCAAGTATGTTGAAGAAGTATGCATTTTATTTGGAAATCATTTATGCAAGCATATTTGCAAGTTATTAGAAAATGAAGAAAATCACTATGATCTACAGTGCAATTAACTAAGCTCATCATATGGTGTTGTATTGGATCATATTCATAATTTTTAAGATGAAAGTTGGTGCTTTATTGAGTGATCATTTCATATGCAAGAAAAAATGAGCTTGACTAGGTTTAACTCTTCTAAAACATGATTAAAATTGCTTACCCAAGCTTCACAACTTATGCAAATCATATAAGGATAATTATATTTCAATTTATAATAAAAAAGTCAAATTTCACAAAGTGGCAAAGTGTAAAGTGTTAAGTGTGGGACCACAGCCTCATGGCATAGCCGCTTAGGCATATCGCTTGCCCCTCAGCCGAATGTTGAAGGTGCTATGAAGAACCGCCTGCCACCAAGAATATATTGCATGCCATCTCCAGCCACTTTCCCATATTGCCTAGCACGTAGCCGCATACTGTAGGCACCTACAGTATTGCCTGCAAGTATACAACGAGATTGGTCTTGGAGTTTTACTGATCGTAGTTGATATGCCATACTGCCTGCTATATTGCCTAGGGTGCAAGCGCTTGGTGCAACCACCTAGCGACCTCAAATGGTTAGAAATTTGAACATTGTCAAGCCAATTTGCACCACCAAATCAACTCAACAGCCATAATTTTTGGAGATTTATTTAGGGAGAAGTAGAGGAATGTTTATACAAGCTTGTTGTACCAATATTGAAGATCATTTTGAGCCTTAACCTTCTCCATCTCAAGCAACCCAAGACCAAGAGCTTAAACCTTCTTCAAAATCATTCAAGAGCTTATAACTTCACAATCTTCATTCAAGGCCTTCAACTGCAATATAAAGGGAAGATTCTCTACATCAAAAAGAGCCACTCAAATCAATCTTCCTTAGCGCTCATCATGAAGCACATTCAAAGTATAAATCTTCTTTTTCTTTCATTTGTGTATTCCCTCGAGTTGGGAGAGACCAATCTCAAGAAGAGCAAGTCATTTGTTGGAGAGATTGTTCTCATAATCGATTACTAAGTTTATACCCCCTAGAGCTGAAATCTAAAAGAGTGAAAGAGGCACTAGTTTATGCCCCCTAGAGCTAGAATCTAGAAGAGTGCAAGAGGCCCTAGTTTATGCCCCCTTGAGCTAAAATCAAGAAGAGTGTGAGGAGCACTAGTTTACATCCCCTTGAGCTGGAATCAATAAGAGTGCTAGGAGTACTATTGTAATTCCATTATAGAAAGATAGTAGAACCCAAGGCACAAAGAGAAGTGTTCTTAAAAGAGTGAAGTAGGGAAGGTTGCCCAAACCACTATAACAAATATTGTGTGTGCAATTGCTTTACTCTTTTGCATTTAATTGCTTTATTGCTTATTTCATTATAACTTGCACACTAGCATGAAAAAGAGAAAAAGTAATTAAATAGGGGTTAAGCAAGAAATTTTTGTAAATTGCCTCCCCTCTTTGGTTAAGCAAAGCTTACATGACCCAACACAAAACGCGTCTGTGGACAGAGATGTTGGCACCATGGCACTAGTGTGTTGTAGTTGGGCAATTATTTTTAGCAAGTTTTGATTGTGTTGTGCAAGGGATAATTGGGAAACCATATGGATATTAAAAATAGCCCTAATTGGTGTTATTTAAAGGGGGGGGAATGTAAGAAAGGGGAGCTTGGTGTGAAGGACTTCAAGAGTAAGGGATTTTGGGTGCAATCTAGAAAATGATCAACAAATTTTTAAAGTTTTTATCATTGTTTGTGTTCTTCGCTTATTTTTGTGATGATGTTTAGAATACTTAAAATTGTTTTTGTTATAATTATGAGTAGCTAAACTTTTCTTTCTAGAGGAGAGATGGATCTCATATGGATATCATTGGATGATTGATTAGTTATATTATTGAAAGTTTTCATTGGTTTATTCATGATGTCTTATTCTTAATGTCTTCAATTTACTAGCCATCTATTGAATCATTTTATATTTGGGGTTTGTCCGTCAGGAGAGATAATCCTAAATAACATGAATAGGATCTAGGCATCATAACATGAAATTCTAGATGACTCAGAAGAGCTTCTAGGTTTTATGAAATCGTTAAAAAGAATCACATATTATAATGCATTCTTAATCTTCTAAATGTTATAGGGATATCAAAATTGGAATGTTGGGAATAGATACTTAACTCAGCACTTAGTATAAGGAGTTGAGTGAATTAGGATTCTTGATTAATAAACCAAGAGAATGATCAATATATAATTAGCCGAGAATACCATGATTAAAATATAAGTGAAGTCAATCCTCTAGAGTTTCCCTATCTTTATTTCTTTCCATCAAAGACTGATACTTTTATTTCTTGTTTAATTTCTTATTTCTTGATTTTCAAAATAAAATTAGGATTACTTTCTACAATAGCTACCGTTAGTTTTGAATTGATAGTCCCTGTGGAGATGACAACCTTCCCATTACTATACTATAAAACTTGGCACCATGCACTTATGGTTAATTTGCAGCAAGTAGGCATTCCATGAGTCTTGGGAGAGATTTAAAGTACTACTTATTCAATATCCTCGTCATCATTATAGTTGCTAGATTAATTTTTCTATGATAGACTGACACAACTATACTAAGCCATGGTTGACAATGCTGCAAGAAGAGCAATGGGATATAAGGCCCCAGAGAAAACTTATGATCTTTATGAGATGCTTGGGGCAAATTCATAGCAAAAGAGTATTGAACCTAAGGGTCTCACTTTGATGATTACCAAAACTTGTTAATAATTTGAATTTAGCTAATGAAATACTACTAAGATTTTTGGTTTTAGAGGAGCTTTAGATGTGATGTGGTCAAGATCATAGGGTGTTTTGAAGGCTTCAAAAGAAGCTTAAGAACTTTAGAAACAACATCTAGAAGCTTTAAAGGGAAGAAGAAGAATGTTTAAAAGCTTTAGAGTAGAAGGAGGAAGCTTCAGAGTTCATTCAAAAAGAAGAAGAAGTTTTAGAGGAAGCATTCAGAGGTTTAGAGAATGCTTCTTAAAGGTGACATTATGATTTTAGAGGACACATTCAGAGTTCAAAGAAGAGCTTTAGAGGCCTTCTCTAATACTTCCAGACCCCCTCTATTTGATGAAACCAATTATGGGTATTGAAAAATGAGAATGCAAAAATTCTTGACTGTCATAAATTATCAATTGTGGCTTGTAGTGAAAAACGGAAAGAATATTACCAACACTGAAAACAAATATACTACAGAGGATATACAAGTTGTAGAACGTGATGCTAAGGTAAAGAAGTGTCTCTACTGTGCTTTAACCTACTCTGAGTTTGCAAAGATTTCTGCATGTGATTCAGCCAAAGAAATCTGGGATGAACTCAAAGTAGCACATGAAGGTACAAACCACGTAAAGCAAACTAAAATAAATATTCTAGTGTAGGAATATGAAGCCTTCTCCATAAAGGAATCAAAAAGCATCTCTGAAAATGTTTGGAAGATTTCAAAAAATCACCAACAACTTAAAGGGCTTAGGAAAAAAATACAAAGAGACCAAGCTAGTAAAGAAAATCTTGAGATCTCTGCCTAGACACTAGATGCCTAAAGTGACTATTATACAAGAAGCAAAAGACCTAACACAAACGATAGTAGAAGAACTCAAGGGATCACTCATGACCCATGAAGTCTTGATGAAACAAAAAACATCAGATGAAGTAAAAGGCAAAAAAACAATAGTTCTACATGCAGAATTAGAAAATGAAGAATCTTCAGAAGATGCCTCAACCACAAAAGATGATGAGGATATGGCTATGATAACCAGAAGATTCAAAAATATGTTCAAGAAGAAAAGATTTGGAAATAATTCCAAGAACTTCAAAAGTAAAGATAAGAAAAAGGAAGTTCCAATCTATTACAACTGCAGCAAGCCTAGGCATATGAAGTTTGACTGCCCAAAACCAGACAAAAAGCAATGAGATAAAAAGAAAAGGTATAACTCTTACTTTGATAAAAAGAATTTTTCTAATAACAAGAAATTTGGAAAGAAGAAGAAAGCAATGGCTGCATGGGAGATGCTGGAAAACATGATGCAATAAAGCTCGAGTGAAAAAGAAGAAGAAGAAAATGAAGCTCAATTCAGTTCCAAAGAAATGGATCAAGAAGAACATTATAAGGGAATAAGCTTCATGGTGATTCACAATGATGAGGTAAACTCAAAACCTGAATTTCTAATATTGAGGAATTTTTAGAAGAATTGTGTTCAGATTTCAAAACATTAAAAGCTAAACACAAAGAAACTAAGAGAGAACTTGAAAGAACAATAAATGAATGCTCCAAATTAAAACAAAAAAACACATTGCTCAAAACTAATCAAAATGTCAATATAGAACTTGAGCAAATTAAAGCAGAAAATTATGCTCTTAGGAAAACCTTAACTACTACCTTGTTCAAACTTAAAACAAAGAAAGATATGGGAACTGAAAGAAAGAAAACTCATAAAAGAAAATTAGAACCCAAATAGAATATGATTTGAATTCCCAAGATAGTTGCTAAAGTTATAAATACAACTATATATTAAAAAAATAGATTAGTAGCACCTAAAAAACAATGGATGCCAAAATATTCTACTACTAACCCACTTGGACCCATTCCAAAATGGGTACCAAAAGTTACAGCTTAAATTTATTACCGCAGGTGTGTTTGATAGCCACAGAGAATAGCAAGTGGTACATTGATAGTGGCTGCTCAAGACACATGACAGGAGAAAGGAAGCTATTCATAAAACAAAAAATGAAAAATGAAGGAACAGTTACCTTTGGGGATAATGGAAAAGGTAGAGTGGTTAGAATTGGTAAAATTAGCCAACCTCCCTCTATTACAATTTCAAATTTTTTATTACTAGAAGGATTAAAACAAAATCTTTTAAGTGTAAGTCAATTTAGTGATAATGGTTACAAAGTTGTGTTTGAATCTCATACTTGTTAAATATTAGATAGTTCAAATTCAATTGTAGTACTTGGAAAACGATATGAAAATGTATATTTGGTGGACTTATGTGATATCCAAGTCAAATGTCTTATTCTAAATGAAAATGAACCCATATTGTGGCATAGAAGACTAGGACATTCCAACAAGAATTTGATTGAAAGACTATAAAAAAAAGATTAGTTGTTGGCTTACCAAACCTTAAATTTGACAATAAGTTGTGTGATGCTTTCATAAAAGGCAAGCAAGTAAAAGAATCATTCAAATCAAACAAAGAAGTATACATAACCTAACCTCTTCAATTTCTATATACGAATTTAGTTGGTCCAACAAGAATAAGAAGCCTTGGAGGGAAATATTACGCATATGTCATTGTAGATGACTTTAGTAGATTTACCTAAGTAATGTTTCTAACATCCAAAGATAAAGCTTTTTCATTTTTTAAGGTATTTTCCAAACATGTACAAAATGAACAAAGCTCTTATATAGTTTCCATAAGGAGTGATCATGGTGGAGAGTTTGAAAATCATAGATTCACTGATTTTGTGAAAATAAGGAACTCTTCAAACTTTCTTTGCACCAAGAACACCCCAACAAAATGGAGTAGCTAAAACAAAAAATAGATCTTTGCAAGAAATGGCAAGGACAATGTTGAGTGAATATAGCCACCCAAAGTATTTTTGGGCTGAAGTAATGAACACAACATTTTATATTAATAACAGAATCTTTGCTAGATCCATAATCAACAAAACTCCATTCAAATTATACTATGGTAAGAAACCAAATATTTTATATTTTCATGCTTTTGGTTGTAAATACTTTATTCTTAATAATGGTAAAGAAAACTAAGGCAAGTTTGAAAACAAATATGATGAAGGCATCTTCCTTGGTTTTTCTATTGTTAGTAAAGCATTTAGAGTCTACAAAATGAAAAGTAAGACTATAAAGGAATCTATTCATGTAAAATTTGATAAAAGTACTAATTCCTCTAGGAGGACAAGTGATTTTGATAATTAGATAGGTGATCAAATAACTTCAGTTGGGAAAATGAAAATACAAGACAAAGAAGAGGAACCCTCTTAACCAGAAACACAGATGTATGAAGAAGAAATAGACAATGGACCATCCATCACTGAGGTAAACAATGAAGGTAATGATATTTTTCCCAAAGATTGGAGATTTATGCATGATCACCTTGAAAGTCAGATAATTGGTGATGTATATAACAAAGTTAGAACTAGATTTTCTTATTACCAAGTATGTTGTAATTTTGTTTTATTTCTCAAATAGAACCAACTTACATAAAACAGGCTTTAAAAGATGAAAACTGGATTTCAGCTATACAAGAAGAATTAGACCAATTCAAAAGAAATAATGTTTGGACTATTGTTCCAAGACTAAATCATCAATCTTCTATTGGAACTAAATGAGTCTTTAGGAACAAATTAGATGAATCTAGAATTGTAGTGAGAAATAAAGCACGATTAGTAGCAAAAGGGTATTATCAGGAGGAAGGCATTGATTTTGAAGAATCATATGCTCTTGTTGTAAGAATTGAAGCCATTGGAAAGCTACTTACATTTGCATCCTTTATGAATTTCAAGTTATATGGATAGATGTAAAAAGTACATTCTTAAATGGATTTATTAATGAAGAGGTTTATGTAGAACAACCACCGGGTTGAAGATCCTCATAACCCTGATCATGTATTCAAACTTAAGAAAGCCCTCTATGATTTAAAACAAGCTTCTAGAGTCTAGTATGAAATGTTAAGTACATTTCTCGTTGAGAAAGGTTTTTCAAGAGGCAAAGTTGATACTAAACTCTTTATTAAGCATGCAATGAAAGATATTCTTATAGTTCAAATATACATTGATGATATAGTATTTGGCGCAAGTAATGAAAATATTTGTAAAGATTTTTCCAAGATAATGCAAAGAGAATTTGAATTGAGCTTGATGGGTGAACACAACCTCTTCTTGGGACTACAAATTAAGGAGATGAAAGAAGGAATCTTCATTGACCAAGCTAAATACACAAAAGAACTGCTAAAGAAATTCAACATTGAAGATGGAAAAAGGTATGGGATGCCAAAGAGCACATCAATAAAAATGGACAAAGATGAAAGAATTAAGTCTATCCATCAAAAACTTTATAGAAGCATGATAGGTTCTCTGCTATATTTGACTGCTAGTAGACCTGACATAATGTTTAGAGTATATATGTGTGCTAGATTCCAATCAAAACCAAAAGAGTCATATCATATTGCTGTAAAAAGAATATTTAGACATCTTTTAGATACACCTAATCTTGGATTATGCTATCCAAAAAGTTCAGATTTTAATTTAATAGGTTACTCAGATGCAGATTTTGCTGGATATAAAGTAGATAGAAAGAGTACCTCAGGA
>JAYJMB010024256.1:0-39619 GCA_036873735.1 Pouteria campechiana
GTACTTGTGATTATACTAAAAGTGATGAATATAAATTAGTTAACATTGCTTTTGTAAGTAAAGGACATTGTTATATGAAAAGTGGATGATTCTTGTGCAGGGCCAAGTGTGCATGAATGGGAAGCTATGGAGCATGAGATGTTAAGAAATTGATGAGGATCAATGAAGTGGCACTTCATGTGAGTAAGTAGGCTTTGTCTTTTGATTGAATGTAACATTGAATGGGATACAAAAATCCCATTTAATAGTATCGAAGCTTGTATTTTTGTATTGTGGATAGTTAATATCCTTTGGATTGAACTGAATAATATTTACTTATGACAAGGTATGTGATTATTGAGGCTATAGCATATCTTTTGATTTGGTTTAGAATTGGATTTTGTATGTTATACAATTGCGAATATGATTTTGAGTATGCTATGTTATTAAGGATTGTTGAATGGAATAGAAAGATTCATTTATTACATTTTCATGAGGAGTATGCTTTTAAATGTTCTGGATGTAAACATGTGATGTTCTTGATTATTGATTCTTATTTTTATAGTACTTGCCTACTTACTGAGTTGTCCAAACTCACGCTTCTTATTTATATTTTTAGCTGGTGAGTCAAGCAAGGGAGCCCAAAGACGATGATCATTATTATATTTTATAGAAAATGGGTGTGTGGTATAGTAATGCAAATTTGGAATTTGATATTATTGCATAATTATATTCAAAGATTTCTTCAAGTGATATATAATTATATTTCAACCAAATTTGTATAATTGTAATCAGAAAGTGTCAATTGATATATCATGGAATGTATGGCATGTCATAGATAGGTATATTTGATAATGTATTAGAATGATATGATCTCAATTATGTGTACTGCAATCATGATTCAGCCAGATTTTGGGTTGTGGGAGTGTGGTTGTGTGTTTTAGAGTTATGTTATTATTTTATTTTATTTGATAAATATTATACAAATTAGTCCCTAATATTTCAGGTTAAACTCTGCTAAATTTTTAGCAAAGTAACTTACCCTAAAAGTGGGCAAATTTAGGTGAAATATAGTAGAAAATGTAGCGTCATGCCTCAAAAAGCAAGGCATGACACACTTCCTTTTTCAAAGAGTCCAAATCACTGTAAAGTTCTCATTGTATATCTTTTTATTAATTTTGCTTTAATTGTGTATACAACTTAGCCTAGATAGAGGCATTTCTCTGTACACATTGAATTGTAAAGTTCTTGGTCAGCTCTTGAGAAACCAAATTGTATGAGTTGATGGTGAGCTCTTGGGAAAACCATCATTGTAAGATTTGTTGGTGAGATCTTGGAAAAACCAACAGTGTAAGTTTAAGGTGAGCTTAGGAAATCGGTGTAAGAGTTCTTGGTTAGCTTGAGAAACCATATATGATTCCACAAGGGATAGTGGAACCCATGGTTGGGAAACCTTGGAGAGTGGAGTAGGTGCCAAGAGAGGGCCTGAACCACTATAGTTCATGTGTGCAATCGTCTTACTTTCTTGCTTTCCATTTTTATATTGTTTATATCATTTTGATTAGCACACTTGCATGAAAAGAGGGACTTGATTAAAAGGGGTTAAGTAAATATTTCTAAACCCAATTCATCCCCCTCTTGGGTAAATCCACCTAACGAGACCAACACCTTTTAGTAATGATGTAGAAGGATTAAGTACGAAGGCTTTCAGCTTGTCTAAAAGATAAATAAAGGTTATAGCTTAGTAAAGAGTAAGCAGTCAGTTTTTCTTCTTCTCAAAAGTTGTTCATTTCAACTAGCTTTACTCCATTTATATCTACTATGAATTCCAGCCGTTGGTGGTAGGTGACCTCCATTAATTGTAGAAGACCACTCTGATTAGCTATTTTGAAATCGTCATCCCCTAATTAATTATTATTAGTTGGAATGCCTACAATGTCATTCTTGCCTTGATTGAGAAAATGAATTTCTGCTTTGGGCAAGCATCGGGCAAGGGAATGTCTGCAGTATTGACTATTTCATAGTTTTAGGAAGAAGGTATTAAGTTCGAATGAATTTGGCCAATTCACTTTATTCCATGCTTCATCCCATTTACCCGAAGTAAGTTTCGAACAAACTCACTAAACCATTACTTTGTCTGAAGTTAATTTTGGATAAAGTTTGCTTAACTATTCTCGATCGAACAAAGTTCCTTCATTCTGCTTTATCCAGCACTTCATCCCATTTACCCGAAGTAAATTTCGGACAAACTCACTAAACCATTACTTTGTCCAAAGCACGTCTTTGTCTTTTGCATTTGTTCAAGATTTTTGCCTTAAGTCTTCGGATGAAGTTTCTCTTCCTTCTGATTGGTCTGTGGCCTTATGCTTTGTCCGAGGCATCTACCTTGAACCTTTGGATGAACTTCAGATTGTGGATGAATGAATTTTTATTGTAGCTCCATCTTTTATATGTCCAAGTAATCAATATGGTAAACTTTGGACAAGTTTTTATGACATGGACAAACAATGTGTTTCTTCATCTTTATATTGAGCTTTTCATTTGTCCGATGCATCTGACTATCAATAAGATTTGAAGCTCCTATTTTCCTCTTCTATTTCTTTTAAAATGTTAAACTTCATCTACAACATTTCATGTTTCTACAACCTATTTCTACATACTTAAGCACTTGACAAATATTAATTAGTACAACTTAATTGAGTTTTGTTTGTCATCAAAACCATGCATTCACACTAACAATCTCCCTATTTTTTATGATGACAAAACTTGATTAAATTATCTCATTGCGATTAAATAATCTCCCCTTCAATGTATGCAATATGTTTTGCAAATTTTTGATGTCTCCCCCTAATTAATTGATTTGTTCTTTTTCATATTATTTTTTTAGAAATTATATCATTTCATAATTTATGATTATTTTTCCTGAAAATTTTTATTGTTATTGTTCTTCCTGAAAAGTTTTATTTTTTTTGGAGATAATTTCCTAGTAGTTTCTCTCCCCATTTTTGTCATAATAAAAAAGAATAACAGCAAATCACAACACAATATCCCATAATAAAGTAGGATGAACAGAAATAATATATATATGAAAATAGAAATAAATTTCATTTCATTGCATTCTAATATAAACAAGAGTACGTTGAAGATCAAGCAAAATACAAAGCAATCTAGCCTAGGGACACACATTTGTTAGAAATGTGTGAGGGAGAAGGATGGTGAACTTTGTATCGCTGGTAAGGATACAAATTTTTGGAGGGAAGTGTTGGATAATAGGGGAGAAGAAGATGACAGTGAAGCTATTAAAGCTTCTTTTCCCCTTCTCTTCAAGTACCTCACTAGCGTTGAGTGTGGGCTATCTAGCTTAGATAGTGAAAAAAATAATCTTTTGGGAAGCCAGATGTTGAAGAGATTAGCTTTTGATTTGACAACATCGATTCTTTCAGAAACATCA
The DNA here is from genome assembly GCA_036873735.1 of Pouteria campechiana. Lineage (NCBI taxonomy): Eukaryota > Viridiplantae > Streptophyta > Magnoliopsida > Ericales > Sapotaceae > Pouteria > Pouteria campechiana. The sequence continues at coordinate 3,431 of JAYJMB010024256.1, forward strand.
TCATCCCACCAGATAGATTGAAGAAGTTGTGAATTCATTAATGATCTTTTTCATTTGACGGATTGGTGCATGCTAGATTTCCTTCCTTCTCTTTTTATTTTCTCCTCTTTCTCATTTGGATGCCTTCATTATTCTAGGTAGTGTAACATGTGATGGTAGAGATGGCTTAATATAGATTGGACGTGGGGTAAAAATCAGGTTTAATTGATATAATTTCCAAGAAAGGTGAGTTAAGATTTTACCAAAAATAGGAAATGATGTGATTTCTAGCAGTTATAATTTGATTTCAGCAAGAAAACAAGATGTGCATCCTCGAGAATGAAATAGGGAGTCTCAGTCAAGTGCTTTATCAGAAATGGAATAATTTGACAGGATTAAATGTCTAAGATGAATCAATACTGTAAACATTTGAAGTGAAGCCTTTAGATAAAGCAAATCAAAACACTTCATTCACACATAAAGATAACGAATTCTATGCATTTACAATAGTCATGCCTAGTTCTCTTCTAATGTTGCAGAAGGTTTCTAATGACAATGGTTTGGTGAAGATATCAACAAGTTGGGCATTTGCAAGCATGTATTCCAAACATATTTCTACATGATCTCTGATAAAACGGTGTCTAATCTCTATATGCTTAGTTCGAGAGTATAAGACTAGATTCTTTGTTAAGCATATGGCACTAGTATTATCACACATAATGGGTATGTCTCTATATTTTAATTCATAATCTAAAAGTTGTTGCTTCATCCAAAGCAATTGTGCACAGCAACTTTCGTCTACTATATACTCAGTTATGCATTAGAAAGAGTAACATTAGTTTGTTTTCTAGAGAACCATGAGACTAAGTTATTTCCTAAAAATTAACAAGTTTCACTAGTACTCCTTCTATCAACTTTGTATCCTCCAAAGTCAACATCTAAATAACCAATCAATTCAAAACCATATCCTTTGGGATAACAAATTCCTAGACTTAGTGTGTCTACTAGATATTTAAAAATCCTTTTTTACTGCAATGAGGTGAGGTTCTCTAGGACTAGACTGAAATCTAGCATATAAGCATATAGTAAATAAAATATTAGGTCTATATGCAATAAGATAAAGAAGAGATCCAATCATGCTGCGAGATAATTTCTGATCTACAGGTTTACCATTTTTGTTCTTATCCAGCCTTGTTGATGTACTTATTGGAGTGTTTGCTGCTCTTAGTTCTTCCATTTTGAATTTCTTTAGCATCTCTTTAGTGTATTTGTATTGGCAAATATAATTTCTTTTATCCTTTTATTTGATTTGCAATCTAAGAAAATAGTTCAATTCACCCATCATACTCATTTCAAATTCAATCTGCATTATTTTTGAGAAATCTTAGCAAAGTTTTTCGTTAGTAGCACCAAATATAATATCATACACATAAATCTAAACTATTGAGATATCAATGACAACATTCTTGATGAATAATATAGTATCAACCTTTCCTCTCTTGAACTAATGATCATTTAAGAATTTGTTCAACCTTTCATACCAAGCTCTTGGAGCTTGTCTTAGTCCATATAGTACCTTGGTGAGCTTATATACATGATCAAGTTGTTCATTACTTTCAAAACTAGGTGTTTGTTCTACATAAACTTCTTCACTTAGATAGCCATTTAGAAATGCACTCGTTGTATCTATATGGAATAATTTTAAGTTCTTATAGGATGCAAAAGGCAGTAGCATTCTAATGGCTTCTAATCTTACTACAGGGGTATTTGATTCCTTAAAATCAATTTCCTCTTCTTAAGAGTACTCCTTAGCAACTAACCCCGCTTTATGTCTTACAACTAGTCCACTTTCATCTAGTTTGTTTTTGAATACCCATTTAGTTCCAATCATGTCAACATTTTTGGGTCGTGGAACTAAGTTTCATACTTTATTTCTTTCAAACTGGTTCAGTTAGTCTTGCATTGCAATGACCCAATTTCATCACTTAGAGCTTGATAAATGCAAGTAGGTTCTATATTAGAGATAAATACACAGTGCTCTTAGCACTCTGTTAAGTCTAACTACTTTACTAAGCTTGATTTTGATGATGATTAAGATTAAACAACTTAGTTTTAATGATGAGCAAACAAATGAGTCAAGAATTAAGGTACTAATAAATTACTTTCCAAGCGTTGCAGCATTAAATATCAAAATAGATTATAGGAAAGTAACTGCATATATCAAAGGTATTAATTGTAATATTATTACATTAACCCTTTGAAGAAAGATATGCAAAAGAATGCTCAAACAAAAGGATGTTTAAAATTCACTAAGAAGTAATTCAAAACTTGCTTAGAGTCTTGGCATGAAAGATTAGAAGTTAACTAGAAATCTCAAAATGTCAAAAGTAAATCAGAGGATGAATAGAAGTTTCATCAAGATCACAGAAGTAATACAGAACGTGGACATGGTATGCAGAAGCAATGCAGAAGTACTGTCATATCACACAAAAGCAACCTAGAATAATAATGCAGAATCAATCTAGAAGATACTTTAGATATTTAGAACCATGCCAGAAGAATTCTTGAATTGCCAGAGGGAACATAGAAGCATCATCAAGAACATAGAAATAATGCAGAAACATTATCATGTTATGCAGAACATTAACACACTGCATAGAAGCAATGCAAAACCATGTCACGCTACATAGAAGCAATGCAGAACTCTGTCACGCTGCATAGAAGTAACGCAGAATGCTATCACACTACACAGAAGCAATACAGAAACCATGACACATTGCACAAAATCAAATCAGAAGCATTATCAGAGGTGTGTATGAATCAATGAAGTTTATTACAGAATTTTCCTTAACGCAAGTGCACATGTCACGAACAAGTAATAAAGAGCGAGTAAGATATTGTTCCCACGAAGACTAAGTTTACCAAATACCAAATTACTCTAACTTTTAGAGTTGTTTGAAGGATTGAATTATGATAAGTGAATGTAAAGATGTAAATAGAAAAGATCTATATTAATGGCTTTTGTAATGATGTGAATTCTAGAAATAATAACATAGATAATGATTTAAAACATCTAGGAGTATCCGATTTCACTAGATAAATTATATTTAGTTTTATTAATTTTAACAATCAATGTTTATTATTATGTTGACAATGAGTTTCTCTTAATTAATTATTATTCTTTCTCAAGTTATAACAACCTATTTCAATTGGCTAATTTCCTACATCTCTGTGAAAATCCCAACTAATTAAGATGCATTAAGATTAAGAGACTCATAATGTTGCATAAGTGTCATGAATATCTCTATCATTATGACAATCTTATGGTGCTTAATCATGGTTTAATTCTATTATAGCTTCTCAGCCTCAAATCGAATTACAAATCATGTTGAAAGGGCCAGCATTCTTTCACAAGCTTTAAAATTGGATTAAACACTCAACATAGATAATGAACAATTAAAGAAATACGTTAAACATAATGAAACCAAATACTCATTATCCGGCTATATTGTTCCCCTAGATTAAAGTGGTTGCTCATAATGGAATCAAGGAAAACATGACACAATGTTTTAAACATAATTAACAAAGGAAAAAACTGAAAGAGCACAAAGAAAGATGAAGAAATAGGCTTCTCCATGTAGTGTTCTTTGCCCTCTATTTTCTTTTTAGCTCTCCTTCCTTTTACAATAAGATTTCACCTTTAATCTTATGTAGTTGCCTCTCAAACTTGTTTCTCCACCTCTTGCTAAAGAGCCCTCAAAAACATGCCCTTGCTTCATTTTTATAGCCCCCTCAATTAACTTTAAGCATTTGCACAAGTCAAGCGAGATCCAGAAATTTAGGATTTCTATCTCCAGCACCTTGTCGTGGCATGGAAAGGCCTTGTCGTGGCAAGGACTCTCTGCCACATGAAAATTTCATGCTTCAAGTTCTGTGCTGCAATGGGGAAAATGCCTTGTCATGGGATGATGTTGTGGACCTAAACAATATGGATGCAATTTGTTCTTTGGTGTGGCAAGGGATAGCCTTGCCGTGGCAAAGTGTTCTGTCCACATGTTTTGACCAATATTTTTTATATTCCTTCACTTCATTCCATTTCTTCTTTTCTCGCTGTTGATTTTCCAAGTTTCTATCATATTTCCTACCTCCATGTACCTTCAAGTAAACACAAACAAAAAGACTTTAGATCAATTAAATGCAACTCAAAAATGAACCAAAAGTTAGTTTAAAAGAACATAGTGTAAGTGAATATAATTCACTTATCAAAGTTGTACAAAAGCAATGCCTGAACTTCATGAGGAAATCAAAGGCAACTCAAAAGATCTTTAAAAGGCAAATTTATGACCGTTGAAGGATAAGACGGTGGATAGAATTTCTGAAGAGGATATTGTCAAAATTCACTTATCACAGAAATTCTAAAGAACCACTTCAGAAGTTCTATAATCAAAGCACAGAAGTTCTGAGGACACTACTAAGAATTTCTGAACCCCAACAATATGCAAAATTAGTTACCAAACCCTACCTAACTAATTTAAAAATAATGCCAAGGGTTTCAATGGCTAAAACTTTTCAAATCCTATATATAGAGAGAGGATTAAGACGACAACAACACATAATAGAGATTACACTGAAAATCATCTTTGTCAAGAAAGAGCATTCACACCTTTCCATCATTTAACACCAGCTACTATGACACTGTCAAGGTATTCAGAGTCTTCAAAATCAAATTTGTGTCAACTTCAAAAGGAATTTGAATCTTATCTCATTGCTTACTTTATTCTTTCAATTAAGCTTTAATTTTCATGCATGTTTACCTAAGTAAGAGGCACTATTTTTATACATTCTATTTGAAAAACAAAGAGTTAGTTGGTAAGCTCTGTGAAACCAACAATTTGTAAAAGTTTTGGGTTAGCTTTGAAAATTCAGTAAGTTAGTTGGTAACCTTGGAAACCAATGTGTAGAAGTTAGTTGGTAAGCTTGAAAACCAACATATAAAAGTTTCTAGTAAACTTGGAAAACTAGTAAGTTGTTGGTAAACTTGCAAAACCAACAAGTGTTATAGTGGAACCTAAACTCAGTAAAGGAGAGACTCAGAGAAGTGGAATAGGAACCTAAGAAGGATCAAACCACTATAAAAATACTGTGTGCTACAAATTATTCTCTCTTTTATTTTAAGCACATCTCTCAAGTTATTGGCTAAATTTTCTGAAAGTTCAATTCACTTCCCTCTATCCAATTAGGGACCAACAAGTGGTAGCAAAGCAGGCTTCACTAGTTAATTTTCAAATACCAGTATATTAACTTGAGAAGAAATTCAAATGGCCAGTATGTTCCACAACACATCTGCTGAAGTGCAATCCACTTCTAGACTTCCACTTTTTAATGGAACCAATTATGGGTATTAGAAGATGAGAATGCAAAAATTTTTGACTGCCACAGATTACCAGTTGTGGCTTATCATTAAGAATGGAAAGAATGCTACAAACATAAAAGAAAAATATGCACCAGAAGATATTCAAGCAGTAGAACATAATGCTAAAGCAAAGAATTGTCTCTACTATGCACTATCTTCATCTAAATTTGAAAAGATTTCTGTCAATGATTCAGCAAAGAAAATCTGGGATAAACTTCAGTTAGCACATGAAGGTTCAAGTCAAGTAAAAGAAACTAAGATCAATATTATAGTGCAAGAATATGAAGCCTTCTCCATGAAAGATTCAGAAACCATCTCTGAAATGTTTGGAAGGGTTCAAAAAATCATCAATGGACTGAAATACTTGGGAGAGAAATATGAAGAACCCAAGTTAGTTAAGAAAATATTTAGATCCCTAACAAGATTTTCAATGCCTAAAGTGACTGCTATCCAAGAAGCAAAAAATCAAGATAAAATGACAGTGGAAGAACTCATGAGATCACTTATGACCCATGAAGTCTTAATGAAGCAAAAGTTTTAGATAAATTCAAAGTCAAGAATACTGCTTTACAAGTTGATTTAGAAAATGAACAATCTTCAGAAAAAGCTTCAATAAGTGAAGATGATCAGGATATGGCAGATTACTGGAAGATTTAAAAATATGATTAGAATGAAGAAATTTAGAAACAACTTCAAAAGTAATAACAACAGCAAGGAAAAGAAAATGAACATTCCAATATGTTACAATTGCAATAAATCTGGATATATGAGATTTGACCACCCAGAACTAGACAAAAGGCAAGGAGACAAGAAGAAAAGGTATAATTTCTACTTTGATACAAAGAATATTTTTAACAATAGAAAATTTGAAAAGAAGAAGAAAGTCATGGTACATGGGAAATGTTGGAAAATATGATGTAAGAAAGTTTGAGTGAAATAGAAGAAGAAAATTAAGCTCAATTCAGTTCACTCAACTCCAAAGAAAGAAATCAGGAGGAGCATCATACAAGAATAAGCTTCATGGTCATTCATGAAGATGAGGTAAATTCAAAAAACTAAAACTTCTGATTTAGAAGAATTAATAGATGAGTTATATTTAGGTTTTAAAACTTTAAAAGCTAAACATAAAGAAATAAAAAGAGAATTAGAAAGAATAATATATGAATATTCTAAGTTAAAATAAGAAAATACTCAGCTCAAAACTAAACTTAACATAGAACTTGAGCAAACAAAAGCTGAAAATTATGCTTTTAGAAAAACATTGACTTCTATATTATTTAAACTAAAGACAAAGAAGAAAAGTATAGAAAACCAAAGAAAGAAAATTAGCAATCATGGAACAAGATTAGAACCCAAACAAAATCAGATTTGGGTACCAAAAATTATTGCTAATATAATAAATACATCAATATCAACAAATAATACTTTAATAGCATCTAAAAAGCAATGAGTGCCAAAATATTCTACTACTAACCCTCCTGGACCCATTCCTAAATGGGTACCAAAAATTATAACTATTTCAAATATTTTACTAGTAGAAGGATTAAAGCACAATCTATTAAGTGTTAGTCAATTTAGTGATAATGGATATAAGGTTGTATTTGAATCACATATATATTATATAATAAATAGTTCAAATTCAATTGTAGTAATTGGTAAAAGATATAGAAATATGTATTTAGTAGATTTAAGTGATATCCAAGTCAAATGTCTTGTTGCAAATAATGAAGAATCTTTGCTGTGGCATAGAAGATTGGGTCATGTCGACAAGTTCATGATTGAAAAACTATATAACAAAGATCTTGTTATTGGCTTTCCCAAAGTAAAATTTTACCAAAATGAATTATGTGATGCTTACTTAAAAGCAAAGAATGTTAGATAATTATTTAAATCAAACAAAGAAGTATACATAACTAAACCACTTGAATTGCTACACATTGATCTTCTTGGACCAACAAAAACTAGAAGTCTTGGAGGAAAACATTATGCATATGTCATTATGGATGACTATTCTAAATTCACCTGGATAATGTTTCTCGCTTCCAAAGATGAGACTTTTTTATTCTTTGAAACATTTACCAAACGTGTATAAAATCAACAACATTCTCATATAGTAGCCATAAGAAGTGACCATGTTAGAAAATTTGAAAACTAAAAATTCACTGCTTTGTGAAAGTAATGAAAATTTGCATACATTCTTTGCACCAAGAACACCTCAGCAAAATGGAGTAGTTGAAAGGAAAAATAGATCTTTGCAAGAGATGGCAAGGACAATGTTGAGTGAATATGACTTACCTCAATACTTTGAGCTGAAGCAATAAATACTTCATGCTATATCTATACTCAACAAAACTCCATATGAATTATATTATGGCAGAAAACCAAACATCTCTTATTTTCATACTTTTGGTTGCAAATGTTTCTTTCTTAACAATGGGAAGGAAAATCATAGCAAATTTTGATAACAAATCTGATGAAGGCATTGTTCTTGGTTATTCCATTATTTGCAAGACATTTAGAGTCTATAATCTGAAAAATAAAAAATTTAAAGGAATTCATTAATGTAAAATTTGATAAAAGTACTAACCCCTCTAGAAAGATAAGCAATTTTGATGATGAGACAGGAGAACTCACAACATTTGTGGAGAAAATAAAAACATAAGATGAAGACAAAGATTCTTCACAATCAAAAATATAAAAAGATGAAAAAGAAATAGATGATGGACCTTCCATCAATGAGGTAAATAATGAAGGTAACAATTCCTTTCCCAAAGATTGGAGATTCATGCATGATCATCCTGAAAACTAAGTAATTGGTGATATTTATGATAAGGTAAGAACTAGATCTTCATATCATCAAATATATGGTAATTTTGCTTTTATTTCTCAACTAGAACCAACTTGCATAGATCAAGCTTTAGTAAATGAAAACTGGATTAGAACTATGCAAGAAGAATTGGATTAATTCAAATGTAATAATGTGTGGACACTTGTTCTAAGGCCCAACCATCAATTTGTTATAGGAACCAATGGGTTTTTAGGATCAAATTATAGTAATAAGAAATAAAGCAAAATTAGTAGCAAAAGGATACTCTCAAGAGGAAGGAATAGACTTTGAAGAATCATATGATCCTGTTGCTAGAATTGAAGCTATTAGAATGTTACTAGCATTTGCATCTTTCATGAATTTCAAGCTTTATCAAATGGATATTAAAAGTGCATTTCTAAATGGTTTCATAAATGAAGAAGTTTATGTAAAACAACCTCTTGGGTTTGAAGATCCTTATGATTCAAATCATGTTTTCAAACTCAAAAAAAGCTCTCTATGGATTAAAACAAGCTCCTAGAGCATGGGATGAGAGATCAAGTAAATTCTTAATAGAAAAAGAATTTACAAGAGTTAAAGTAGATACCACACTCTTTATTAAGTATGATAAAAGCAATATACTAATCATTCAAATTTATGTGGATGATATTATATTTGGTGCAATTAATGATAAATTATGTCAAGACTTCTCTAAAGTAATGTAGGGAGAATTTGAGATGAGTTTAATAGGTGAGATGAACTTCTTTCTAGGACTTCAAGTAAAATAGATGAAGGAAAGAATATTTATCCATCAAGCAAAATACACCAAAGAATTACTCAAGAAATTTGATTTAGAAGAAGAAAATCCATTAACCACACCAATGAGCACATTCATTAAAATGGATAAGGATGAAAAAGGTAAATTTATCTATCAAAAATTCTATAGAAGCATGATAGGATCTCCTTTATATTTAACTGTAAGTAGACCAAATATAGTGTTTAGTATGTGCATGTGTGCACAATTTCAATCAGATCCTAAAGAATCATATCTAATTGTTGTTAAAAGAATATTTAGATACCTTTTAGATACTCCAAATCTTGGACTATGGTATCCAAAGGGTTCAAAATTTAAATTAATTAGGTACTCTGACTCAGATTTTACAAAATACAAAGTAGACAAAAAAAGTACCTTTGGAACATGTTAGTTTCTTGGAAGCATGATCATATCATGGTCTTCCAAGAAACAAATGACTATAGCTTTATCAACTATAGAAGCTAAATATGTAGTTGTAGGTAGTTGTTATGCACAGATTTTGTGGATAAAACAACAATTGAATGATTATGGGTTGAAATATGTTGATACTCTTATTAAATGTGACAATACTAGTGCAATAAATGTGACAAAAAATCCAGTATTACATTCCAAAACTAAACATATTGAAGTCATACATCACTTTATTAGAAACTATCATACATCGCTTCATTAGAAACTATGTACAAAACCATGACATCTTCTTAGAATATGTACCAACTAAAAATCAATTAGCAGACATTTTTACAAAACCTTTTCCAAAAGATAGATTCTATAAAATTAGAAGAGAACTCGATATGCTAGATCCATGCGCATGAAATACATGTTTAATACTAATGTTTAAATGCCTAAAAATATTTATAAATGTTAAATAAAATGCTTCAGAAATATGTCAAAAAATCTAAAATAACATTTAGAATATATCAAAAGTGATTCAGAATCTATGAACTTCACTTAGAATGATTCAAAAGTGACTTAGAAAACTTGTTAATACATTCAAAATTTTACAAAAGCAACACAAAAGTTCTGTTAAAATCTCAGAACTATAATTACTCATCATAATAGTTTTGTGATACTTCCTCAGAACTTTTGATTCATAGGCCTGTTTGCCCTAGAACTTTTGTTCTTCAAAATCACTTTTGTATAAATTCCCCAAAAATTCTAAGGTCATTAACAAAAAAGCTCTACTTAACTTCTATGTCGTATAGAACTTTTGATACAATACATCAAAATTTTCACCCCAACAAAAACCCTAGCCCCAGAATCTTTGCACTCCCATTTTGTATTTCTAAGCTCCTTCTTCAGAAAGGCGATTCAAATTTTCCTATCATCTACATTTTGCCTCCTTCAAATCACTCTCATTTTGATTCATTCCTAAAGATTATCACCCTCAGAATCTCTGTAAAACCCCTCCTTCAAAACCTTAAGCCAAAAATTCTATACGTTGTTGCAAATGGTGAGGACAAAGAGGGCCAGCAAGAGAGCTGAAATGTCATCTTCAAATTCAGAGATAAGGAGAACAGAGAGTTTAGAAGAAGAAACTCCAAGGAAAAGAAGAAGAATAGAAGATTATGTTCTTAAGGTAATCTTCAATAACAACTCTTCTGCTTCCAGTAAGTTCATTAAATATTTCAAAGGAAGAAAGATTGTGAAAAGGAGAGTCTTTGACTTTGAAGTATTTGGAGAAAATAGCCTAAATTTAGAGATGACAAACTGGATTAAGTTCCCAGGCTGGGAAAGTTTCATGAATTATAAGGATAAATCCTATACTAGAATGGTTCAAGCCTTAGTCACCAACTTCAACTACAATACCAGGAAATCATGAATTGGAAAGATTGAAATAGATCTATCTTCAGAGAATATAAGAAATGCATTCAATATTCCTGAGATAGAACAACAAGAAATAGATTGGCCATCTAACAAAACAAGACTATTTTCAGACTTGGCTGGAGTAGAAATCAAAGAGAATGTGACATACCTGCATGTCAGCTATCTGAATTTAGATCTCAAGCCTTCTCATATGTTGATCTTCAACAACATATATCCTAAGATAGAAGGTACATTTCAGATCTTTAAGAAGGAAGCCAAGATCTTATAAGCTATGAAGCACAGGAAGAGAATAGATCTAGCTCAAATTATTATTGATTAGCTATACTTAGTAAAGACATATACCAAGTATTATATACCTTATGGGATAATATTGAGCAAATTTCTGAGGATAGCTAATATTGACTTCTCCAAAGAAGGTGGAGAAGAATTCATGGTAAGAGAAGCAATAAATAGAGATACTCTAAAGAGAATTTGATTTAAGTTGACTCCACAAGGTTGGATTTCCCAGAAGCTAAGAAAAGAAGAACAAGTAAAGAGAACAAAAATTGGAAAAGAAAGAAGAGATGGGAAAGAAACTGTGGAAGAAGCAACAAGAGAAGAAGCCAAAAAAAGAAATAAGAGAGAGATAGAAATAGAGGATAGAGAAGAAAGTATAGCAGCAGTGCCCTCAAGACCTATCCAAACTCAACCACAATCCTCCATTCCTCCACCTCAACAGCAAACCTATTCAACTCCACAAAACCTTGATTCTATTCTTTCAGCTCATCTATTACCCATCCTTATAAGAATAACCAATCTTGAAACATGAAATTCATCTCTCAACTAAAAGATGGATTCAATTTGGGAATCACTAGCTCACAAGCTAGATACACTAAGTACTCAAATTGAAGCTATCAAAACCCAACCTCAAACCCAACATTCATCATCCTATGCACTCTCTCCACAACATTATTACAAATCCCCTTCACCCATTCAATTTCCTGCACACTCATCATCTCCCATTTCACATACACACACTACAACTTCAGAAACTCTCCAGCCTCAAGCTGAACAATCTGAAGCCGTCATTCAACCCCCCACCTACACCGCCCTCTTCAGTATTTCCAAAATTCATTCTCATTGAACCATTACCCAATTATCCAAAGGATTATCTTTCAAATCCAAATAGAGCTATTGTTAAATATGAAAAGTATCCCACTGAAGTACCACTTCCTAGCTTTCATTTCCTTCCAAAATATTTCAAATGGACTTGGTTTAATCTTGTTTGATAAGAAGAAATAATCCCTACTCAAATTGAAGAACTTCCTCTAGAATGCAGAACATCTTCAATTCCTCCATCACCTCCTTCAAAATCTCCTCCAAAACCAAATGATGAAAACTATGATATTCTTTTTTGTATCTATCATCCAATCAAATTCACATATTCCAAATTCATAACTTAGTCAAAAATCAATTCTGCAATCGCTGGAATATTTCTAACTCACTACCTGGTCATCCATCCATTAGCTCTTCCATTTCCACAAATCACAGATCAGATTGCTCTCTCTAGAATACAATTGATCCCTGATCCTCCTCTCACACCCATGGGTCATGAAATCAAAATTCCTCAGTTAGCATCTTTTCAAGATGCGTATACTAAGAAACTTCTTTAGATGCTTCCAGCATCAAGGCCCCTTAGAACAGTTTTTTCATCTCCCTCAGGACAATTCAATAACATTTTTATAACTGAGGAAGAATCTTTTTTCTATTCTGAAGTTAATTTGTAAGTTATTGCTGGCAATCTTCCACTTTCTTAACCACAGCTTGTTGATTCATCACTTTTTTCACAAAATTCAGGTGAATTATCCCAAACCAGCCCCCTTACCAAAACCAAAAACATCACTTAGCTAGAAAACCCAAAACTTCTCCCACTCCAAAATTAGTTCCAAAACCAAAAACCTCTAGAAAACCATCTTCTATTCCAACAAACAAACTATTCAAACAAAACCAAAGAGGAAACCCAGAATTCCACCTCTCAAAGTTCACAAAAAGGCTTCTCCTCCTTGATACACTTTGCATTATGATGAATACATGGCTCGAATGAATATAAATACTAAAGCCATTTTAAAGAAGCAACCTCCTCTTTTTCCTAAACTCTTAGACCCCATATTGAAAGACTGCATCAATATTATTCATGTTTCAACCTACAAAAGCCCCTTTCTAACCCAAAAACCACCCACTTGCATTCCAAAAGATCCCACTTTTGTTCTCCCTCCTAGAATCAAGAAGGTTGTATCTAAACCCAATTCATCTCCCACACAACCGTCATCTTCCACAATAACAAATACTCCTTCAACACCTACTCTTTCTTCTGATAACCCCAATTTTTTCCCTCTAACCTACAATAAAAAACTAAGAAACTGACTGCTATATTTAAAACTCACATCTTCTTTTTCTTACTACAGTCATTTTTTTGTGATGTTACTTTATTGTCATTTGCTTATTTTGCAGTATCTTAAACTGCAATAATGTATCTTTCTGTTCTAATGTTTTTAAATCACTCTTGCTATGTAATATAGTTGTATACAAAGTTCTGTCATTTTAATGCAATCTCTTACTTATTCCCTTTTACTTAATTTTTTATTATGACAAAAAGGGAGAGAAAATTAAGAGAAGAGAGAGAGAAATAAGAGGAGAAATAATTTTCTTTCTCTTACATTCAAAGTACATATATTCAGGGGAGCTTACCAATGCAGGGGGAACCCCACTAAGTAAATAAAATCACATTGCATACATAACATATTATGAAATTTTTATAAAAGGCTCATCACTCAAATGTTTTATCACCATCAAAAGGGGGGAGAATGTTAAGTCTAACCTCTTTACTAAGCTTGATTTTGATAATGAATGAGATTAAACAACTTAGTTTTGATGATGAGCAAATAAATGAGTGAAGAATTAAGGTACTAATAAATTACTTTCCAAGTGTTGGAGCATTAAATATCAAAATAGATTGTAGAAAAGTAACTGCATATATCAAAGGTGTTAATTGTAATATTATTACATTAACCGTTTGAAGAAAGATATGCAAAAGAATGTTCAAACAAAAGGATGTTCAAAACTCACTAAGAAATAACTCAGAACTTGCTTAGAGGCTTGGCATGAAAGATTAGAAGTTAAGAAGAAATCTTGGAATGTCAGAAGTAAATCAGAGGATGAACAAAAGTTTCATCAAGATCATAGAAGTGATATAGAATGTGGACATGGTGCGCAAAAGCAATGCAAAAGCACATCATGTCACACAAAAGCAACCTAGAATAATAATAAGCTATACAGAATCAATCCAGAAGATACTTCTGATATGTAGAACCATGCCAGAAAGAATTCTTAAATTGCCAAAAGGAACACAAAAGCATCATCAAAAACACAAAAATAATGTAGAAACATTGTCATGTTATGCAGAACATTAACACGCTACACAAAAGTAATGCAGAACGCTATCACACTACATAGAAGCTATGCAAAAACCATGACACACTGCACAGAATAAAATTAGAAGCATTATAGAGGTGTGTTCAAGAAAAGATGAATCAATGAAGTTATACAGAAGCACTGCCTAAACTTCATAGGGAAATCAGAGGCAACTCAAAAGATATTCGGAAGCTAAATTTATGACCATTGAATGATAAAATAGTGGATAGAAATTCTGAAGAGGATACTGCCAAAATTCACTTATCACAGAAATTCTGAAGAACTACTTCAAAAGTTCTATTAAGTTATAAATTGAAGCACAGAAGTTCTGAGGACACTAATCAAAATTTCTAAACCCCAATAATATGCAAAATCATTACCAAACCCTGCCTAACTAATTTGAAAATAATGCCAAAGGTTGCAATAGCTAAAACTTTTCAAATCCTATATATAGAGAGAATTAAGATGACAACAAACACATAACAGAAATTACACTGAAAATCATCTTTGATTCAAGAAAGAGCATTCACACCTTTCCATCATTCAACTCCAACTGCTACAACATTGTCAAAGTATTCAGAGTCTTCAAAATAAAATTTGCATTCAAAAGGAATTTGAATCTTATCTAATTGCTTATTTTATTCTTTCAATTAAGCTTTAATTTTCGTACATGTTTGCCTAAGTAAGAGGCATTATTTTTGTACATTCCATTTAAAAAACAAAGAGTTAGTTGGTAAGCTCTGTGAAACCAACAGTTTGTAAAAGTTTCTGGTTAGCCTTAAAAAACCAGCAAGTTAGTTGGTAAGCTTGGAAACCAACATGTATAAGTTAGTTGGTAAGCTTGAAAACCAATGTGTAAAAGTTTCTGGTAAACTTGGAAAACCATTAAGTTGTTGGTGAACTTACGATACCAACGAGTGTTATAATGGAACCTGCGCTTAGTAAAGGAGACTAACTCAAAAAAATGGAGTAGGAACCCAGGAAGGGTCGAAGCATTATAAAAATACTATGTTCATGCCATAAATTATTCTCTCTTTTATTTTAAGCACATCTCTCAAGTTATTGACCAAAATTTTTGAAAGCTCAATTCACCCCCTCCCCCTCTTGAGGTACCATCCAATTAGGACCAACATGGTCTTCTAGATTCCAGCACTAGGGAGAGTAAACCAATACTCTCAGCACTCTTCTAGATTCCAGCTCTAGGGGGCATAAACAAGGTAGCTCTTGTCTGCACTTAAACAATCACAACTCTTATTGAGCCTGGTTAACACTTACCAACTCAAGGCAATTATAAGGATATAAGAATGTGAAAGTTTAAGCACACTTTTGTAAATATTTCACTGTAAGCTCAGGGGAAGAGTTAGAAGCTTTAATTATAGAGGTAAATGATCTTCCCACAAAGTGGTTTGAGGCCTTTTAGAAATGATGCAGAAGGATTAAGTGTGAAGGCTCTCAACTTGTCTAAAAGATGAATAAAGGTCATAGCTCAGGAAAGAGTAAGTAGTTAGGTTTTCTTCTTCTCAAAAGTTGTTTGTTTTGACCAACTATACTCCATTTATATCTACTATGAATTCCAGGTGTTGGCGATAGGTGGCCTCCATTAATTCTAGAAAATCGATTCTAATTAGCTATTTTGAAATTGTCATCCTCTAATTAATTCTCATTAGCTAGAAGGCTTCGAGCGAGGGAATATCTGCAACATAGACTATTTTGCAATTTTAGGAAGAAGGCATCAAGTTTGGATGAATTTGACCAATTCACTTTATCTCGTGCTTCATGCCATTTAGCCAAAGTAAGTTTCAGACAAACTACTAAACTATTACTTTGTTCAAAGTTAATTTTAGACAAATTCTACTTAGTCATTCTCAATGGGACAAAGTTCCGTCATTCTACTTTATTCAACACTTCATCCCATTTACCCAAAGTAAGTTTCGGACAAACTTACTGAACCGTTACTATGTTCAAAGCTCATCTTTGTCTTCTACATTTATTTGAGATTTCTGCCTTAAGTCTTCGGATGAAGTTCCTCTTCATTTTGGTTTGTCCATGGCTTTATACATTTGTTGAAGGCATCTGCCTTGAACCGTTGGATGAACTTTAGATTGCTGATGGACACATTTTTTATTGCAGCTTTGTCTATTACTTTGTCCGAGTAATCAATATGATAAACTTTGGACAAGTCTTTATGACACAGATGAACAATGTGTTTCTTCATCTTTATCTTCAACTTTCATTTGTCCGATGCATCTGACTATCAACAAGATTCGAAGCTCCTGTTTTCCTCTTCTATTTCTTTCAAAATGTTAAACTTTATCTACACACTTTTATGTTTCTGCAGCTTGTTTCTACCACTTGACAAATATTCATTAGTATAACTTAATATATTTTTGTTTGTCATCAAAACCAGGCATTGACACTAACAATAGCATGCAGTGTAATTGAGGTTAAAAATTCATTAAGTTCAGAAGAACTATAATGAACCAAATAGAACAATTTAGCATAAGGCATCTACCATAACAATCTATTTATTCATTCAAGAGAACTCTTACATAGTTTAGCATAAGGTGTCTACCATAACCATATTTTCAAACAATCAATCTAATTCAAAAAATTGGTGATCAAGCAATTTAATAAATTAAGTGATTGCAATAAATAAAGAAATGAAACAATATGAAGTTGAATTGATTAACCAAAAATTTTAGTTTAATAAAGAATATCCGTGAGAGTTACATCATCACCCTAGAAAAAAAAATTAGTTCATGATAAAAATAAAAGGAACTCTCTTCATAAAACTTAACATGTTGTAGAACTTGATTCTCCCTTCTCTCTTGCTCCCTTGCTTCACTTCCTTATTAGGGTTTATGTTGCACCGTAATACTTAAGTACATTATGTTTTATGTAAACAATATACAAAATACCTAAAATATTAAGTTTCTGCACTTAAACAATCCAAAATCAGCAACTTTTAGCAAGTGGGCGCTGCAACGCCCTGCCTCTTTCGCAATTATGTTCCTCTAAAACCAATTCTAAACTTATTTTTGACCTCTAAATGTACCTCTACCAATGCTTTTGATTTTAGACTGACTTTGAAGTTGGAATTCTTTTGTAAACATTCCTCTAAAACCATATTTGAAACCATGTCTTAAGTGCATTGCTGACCTTTAAAAATGCTACTGAAACTTGAACACATACACGACTCTAAATGTAGCTTCTTAAGTCCAGAATTTAATTCCAAAATTCTTCTATAAGCTTATTTTAGGGGTTTTGAAACTTCACTTTAGAACCTCCGAAGCTCATATTGAAGAGTTTAGCATCTTGTTTCAAAAGGTTTGAAGTATACTTCTACACATCTGAAGCCTTTCAACGCAAATTGATGCTCCTTTAAAGCATCTAAAATTATTATTTAGAGGCTCTGAAACACCAGAACTGCTTTCTCAGTCATGCCTCTGAAAATCTTTAGAACTTCTGAATTGTCTTAATAGTAAGCCTTTCAGCGCCAATTGAAGCTCCTTCAGATCATCTGAAATTATTTTCAAAGGCTTTGAAACTCCGAAATAATCTTGGCATTTTAGCCATTACTTCCTCGTCTGATATTAAAATCACGTTTATGTTATTTTTTTAGATAGATAATTTAAAGGGCTATAACTCTTATATTGAACACTTTCTCCGAATAAGCCTCCATCTATGCCAGAAATTGCCTCAAAGTGATATCTTTATCATATTTGACTCCTTTTTATGGTTTTAATGCCTAAAATAGAAACTAACTCTATTAAGTGTAATATATAATCAAATATAATTAAAAACTAATAAAATTATGTCAATTAAGGATGAAAACTAAGTAAATTTTTGGTATTAAAATATGACAAATTATGAGCTTGTTAAATACCCCCAAACGTAGCTTTTGATCGTCCTTGAGCAAAATGATAACCATAACTCATGAAACAATTACGATAATCTCTCTCAAAAATCAAGAACATACCGAATAAATTACACATGTACAAATAACTCAAAAATCATTCAAGACACTTACCAAGTAACCTCATGAAATGCATACTTCATCAATCCCTTCATGAAGTGAGAATGTGTGTGTGTATGCGTGCATGCTATTTGTTAATCTCATGCTACATGCATGCTTCTCAATCGATAATTTGTAAACCATTGATTCTAATAATCTTCACAAAGCATCCTACAAGCTTGCTTTTCATAATCACTCTCCACTAATGTAACTAATACTATTCACTTAGATCAATAGGTCTTTGTTAAATTTGTAATAGGGCCTTGGATTTGGCTAACAAAGAAAAGGAATAAAGATTCATAAAGTAAGAGATCATAAATAAATTGTATATGAATGTTCACTTTCTTGACTTTTTGTTTGTTCTTCTCTCTTTTTTATGGAGTGTACTACTACCACACCTCCAAATTTATTTTCTTTTAAGTTCATTGGGATGTGATCCCCCAATTGAAGGGTGAATCCTTTCTAATTCTTTTTTTTTTATCCTTTTTCTTTTCCTTTTGGCATTCTTCATTTTAATATCCCCAAACTTATCTTCTTTTACTCTCTTATATTTCTCTACAACCACGTGTGTAGAATATATCTCTTAATAGGTCAAGTATGGCTTTTTAGGCTGAAAGGGTCTAGCTGATGTGGCTAAAGAAAAAAAACTAAATAGTGGTCTATCACATGCTTTTCGTATGTTATTCTTGACTAGGACACTAGTGATAATGATATACTAGGTTAGCTTCAAAGACTCAAACTAATAAAAGAATGCCTAAATCATTTCTAAGTAAACATGTTATCTAAAATGTTACCTCGAGGGAGAAAATTTAAATTTTATGCCTCAATGTTGGAAGGCCCGTGCATGTATAGAGGAAGATAGATCTGAACTTCCCTAATAAGTGTCATTCAGATATTAGGGCAATGATAGATTATCAAGGTTGGGAAGAATTGATAGAGTATGACACCCCAATCTATCATGAGTTGGTACTCATCTTCTTCTTCAATGGGAACCCAAGAGAGTACCTCTTCATAATGAAGGGGATATACATGAGGTTTGGCACCCACCAGCTAGACATTTGGAAGCGATCATAAGAGTGCCCTTAGATGAAGATGAGATGGATAT
The DNA here is from genome assembly GCA_036873735.1 of Pouteria campechiana. Taxonomy (NCBI): domain Eukaryota; kingdom Viridiplantae; phylum Streptophyta; class Magnoliopsida; order Ericales; family Sapotaceae; genus Pouteria; species Pouteria campechiana. The sequence continues at coordinate 22,840 of JAYJMB010024256.1, forward strand.
GAATGTTGAACAATTGTTCAATGCACTCTCCACTAGGACTATATATAATAGGGACCATAGGAACATGAAGACCATGGATATGACAATCGAGATGAGAATACTTAAAAAAGTAATGGAGTCCATGATAGTACCTAAATTGATTGGAACTGAAATAGTGACTAAGCAGAAGGCCCAAATCTTATGAAAAAATTATAACTGCAAGAAGGTCACTTCCCCAAGATAATATTCTATGCATTTGAATACATGCCAACCTAGACAGATCATGTTGTTACATGTGGGGTATGGCTCACAAGGGTCTTCCAGTATTTTCAAGTTCCTGTGTAAGAAGAATCCACATTGTATATGTCTACTCCTAGAGAGGACAAGGTTAGAGTAACCCTCTTAAAGAGAATGCAGAATAGTGAGAGTGAGCACATCACAGAGCAAGATGAAAAACATTAAAGAGAAATGGAAGAGGAAGAAGAGACAGGGGAGGAAGATAGCTTTGATGAAGAGCGTAGAGATGAGATGAAAGAGCACCCTCTCAGGGGGAGGAAGAGATGGAAAGAAAGGGCGAAAATGTAGGAAGAAGAGAATATTGGTCCCTTAACATATGGTAGCTTAAGAAGGGGGTGAATTGAGCTTAACAAAATTTTGGCCAAATTAAAACAAGTATGCTGAAAAAGAGTTAACAGAAATCATAAAGCACAATGCACAATATTTTATAATGGTTTGGCTCAAGTTGGCATCTTACTCCATTTCTCTAAGACAACTTAAAGTTCCACAATCACAACACTATCCAATAGTAAGCCAACGATGACTTTTGAAAATAAGTACAATTGGAGCATTTCTAGGAAGTTGATGAACTGAATTTGAACATGTCATCCTGTAATTTTCCTATTTTCATTATTAAATCCAAATAGAACAGACCAAGATGGTAATGTTTTTTAACATAGTGAACCACAAAAACAGAGAAAAGGGATGTCAACAAAATGCCATCATCTGCCTCGATAGGTTTTTTTAAAACCTTTCTCCATCTTCTGATCTACTAACGAATATTGCAAAGTCATCTCAAAGGTGGTTGTTTGATCCTTAAACCTTACATTTGCTAACCTACACGGAATGCAAGTGAAAGAATGCTAACATCTTCACGGGTTTAAATTCATATATTCGTCAAAATGGGGCCTACTCACATGCAATCACAAAAAGGTAGGAAAGGACCCATGTAAACATCATATCAAATGCACTTCTGCTGCAAGTCTCCAGTCAACCAACAACCTAAAACTGGGATCTAACCCAAGGGTCTAAAAAATAATTAATGAAAATTCTTTTCTCTGTACAGTCTTTCTTCAAATTCAATACAAGCATTGCCCAATCTCTTAGCCCAGATTATCAAATATTGTTTTTACAATCAGACCTTCAAATATTGGTTTTCAAAACAACGGTTGCCAGTGGTGTCTGGAGCAACCGGCTGATCTTATCGTTCAGTTTGGGCGGGCTGCATCTTAGTACTTCCTTCAAAAAAGTACTTTTCGCACCCTTACCATGAGAAATCAAGGAGAAGCAGGCGGGAGGGAGAATTTAGTGTAGGATGGCATAAGCGAGAGTGGGAGGGAAAAAGCCCTTTCAAATGGAAGGAACACGCACGTACGGAACCCATCTCCCGCATCTCCCCGGGCAACCCATCTTCCTAGACCATTTCTTCATCTGAAATTCATTCATGGCGAGCGTGTTTACGAGATCAAGGAGCACCAACCGTCTTCTCGTGACAAAACTTAGGATATTGGAAAATCTCAGACTACCCCACCTTCCAATTCCTTCACACCCAGCACCAATCCATTCAACTTGTCGAAACCCAGTTGCAGATTTGGGTAATATGTTCGCCCTCTTCGTTGTTCGGCGGTTCGGGTCGATCAGAGCTGGAGAAGAGTGGGTCACCCAGCAGGACGATAATGCAAAAAATCGGGTAATTTGCCTGTGTCCTTCTCGGGTGCTTCTTTTTTTATTTGGTTTATTTCCAATTGTTGGACGTTCCTTGAAAATAGTTTTTATTCACGAATCTGTTGTGGGTTCTAGTGATATAAGTCACTAATTACACCCACTTTCATTTATTGTGAGTTATTTGAATTTTGGATCTTTTGCTGCAATATGGTTACTTCCTCTGAATGGATTTTGCATTGAGCAGCAAAGCTGCCATCATGATCCATCAATTGACTAACTTCTTGTTCTATAGCTTTCTAAGGTGTTAACTATTTCTCATTGAAGCTGTTCTTTATATATAGAAACTAGGTGTCCAGGCAGCACCTGTAAGAATAGATAGCTATGCAAAATATGGAGCATTGGCCAGAGGAGATGGAGCAATAATATATCTGTGATTCCCTCATAAAGGAGGGATCATGCTGCTGGTTGCATTGTAGTCACAGGTACCGATGACCTGAATTATTCCATGTCCATTGCTTACATGTTGTATTATTTTTAATATGGTTTTAGTGTTTTACCATTTGATACTTGTGCATTGGATTGGAAGGTAACAGAACTTCTATATTTGTCCTGGAATATTGTCCTTTATGATGAACTCATAGTTTAACACGATGGAAAGATTTCTTCTAAGAGAGTTGGAGGCAGACACGGTCTAGCTTCATTTTGTTGTTAAGCAGACTCTAGAAAACCCTAGGTTGGGGAGGTTTGATGAAACAGGTCTAACCACGGAGATGGCTGCTGGGTATTTTTTTGGCTTCAATGTAATATGCTATTGCCTATCTTTCAGATACTGCCATTGTAAAAGTTTTTATGTTTTTGGATGAATTTCAGAAGTTGGTGGGATAGCAACTGATGCTGCAGGGAATCCTTTGGATTTCTCCAGGGGAAGATACTTGGATTTTGAAAAGGGCATAATTAGTGGCCTGACTGCAACTTTTAGTCTTGTTTGGGGGTACTGTGGGAAATGGAAATCCACATCTGATGGAATCTATTGAACCAACTTGTCTGCCTGGGATTGTGGTTGGCATCTTTCACTACTCAATTGAAATGAAAACTTGCCAGTGCTTTGTTTGCCAGCTGATGTTCCAACTTCCAGATGTATCTGCTAGTCTTTTGCATGGTGATTGTATGTGTTCTTTGTTGAATTTGCTTTTTATCCACTTTCTGCAATTTTCTACATTATTCTACTTGGCTTGGCTGGGGTTCATCTCACATGTTGCTTGCTTAAATTCCAGAATATACATCAAGGATATCCAATTGAAACTTTGGTGAGGTTTCTCAAGGCAAAAGAATGGAATGTTAACAAAGCACATAACGTGGTGATTATGCAACTATTTTGATTTAGAATTTTTACTACATCAGTGCATTTTCCATTCCATGTACGGCTATTTTTCATTCTATCCCCTATATGATACTCATGATGTCAATTTTCTATTACAGTTGGTGGATTGTTTAAATTGGATAATACAGATTTTGACAGTATATTAGCAGTGTGGTTTCAGAAAACTACAATATCAATCTGAATGTTGTTTTACTTTCTTAGGGATAATTTTCATGTTGCTTATAAAGTTTTGTATTCGCAATTTCCTTGATCTTCATATACTTTTTTGCAGCTTTCTTCTGTTTTTTATATTTTGAATTTTTGTCATCAGCCAATTCTTATTTCACATTTTATTTGTGTAACATGGGTTGTTTTTGCCTCTGTTTGGGCAAGGTCTTCCTGTTTTTGCTATTGTTGTTGGACTCAGCACATTTGATAAAGCATCCATAAGGATTGTTTTACATTCAGACATAAACCCAGACATGGCAATCCCAGCTCTAGACATAGCCAAAGCATGAGTAACAGTGCCCAAGACTGAAACAGCAAGTTAGATACAGAACCAATCCTGAAATAGCAAGAAGCAAATCTCAGACATGAAATTAGACATCGGTTGAACATCCAAGACAGAAACTCAACTCCAAACATAGATAGTTGAACCGTAGAGCGTCCATGTCTGAAATTTTATTCCAGACAGTGACAACTCAGCTCCAGACTTGGCCCAGAAATATGTTCATAAAATAATAATAATAAAAAAAGTAGAAAAAGAGCTTCATGGCTTGATCCATGTCTGAAATTTAATTCCAGACATAGAAGAGCAAGCTCGAGCATTGCAGAAAGAAGAATTCAAGTATGAAGTTTTAGTCCAGACAGAGACGAAAGCATGACCACTCAGACTCAAGCCAGAGCTCGCGGACATCTGTTCAAGTCTGAAATTCATAACTCCAGACATGGCAAAACAGATCCAAACATCAACAAGCAGCTCTTCTAACCCTGAAATTTAACTCCGGACATAGAAGCAAATCCAGACTCAGATTCACCTGTCAGAGTCAGAACATCCCAATGGTCTTTAGATTATGGGTCCAAAGAGAGGGGGAGGAAGAAGAAGAATTAAAGGGGCTTATAGTTTTGATGTTGTTGTATTCTGATTATGTTCAATTAACACTTGAGCTGTCAATTGGGACAACCTGATCAGTTCCATTACTTGTGCTTTCTGGCTGATTTAACTTGGGTTATATTTTCTAACCAAATTTGCCACTTGGAATGGATCACCTTTTGGCAATCAGAGTTGAATATCTACTACTGAAACCATAACAAGATTCCTCTCTTGGCTGAGTTGGCTCTTGTTTATCAGATGGCGTGGTGAGATCATATGGTTCAGCATTTAGGTGTATCTGGGCTTGGCATTGATCACAATTGCAGGTAAACACAAAGATGAACGATGTTGTATATGCAGGTTCCAAATCCCAATCCTATGTTAAATCAAACTACCCAAACTTCAGGCTTTTTACTGAACTACAAAACCACAAAGTAAAAAGCTTGCCTTTGCATAATATTTATTTTGACCCTGCAGGTTCCAAATCCCAATCCTATTTATATGATTATGACAATAAAACCTTTCTGCACTTGTTCTAGACACTGGGCAGATACTTGAGATCTGATTGCCTAGTTTATAGTTTTAGAAAACATTATTGTTGAGCTTCCTTTCCCTTTCTTTCTCTTTCATTCCTTTTTCTTTGTTTGAGTTCTTTTGTGATATTGTTAAACCCTTCAGTCTGCTTTAAAGGCTAACAGAATAGAATCAATTAGGACCCTTATATAAGCTTCTTGAATGCAGTGACAATACCAAGAAATTGGCACTCCACTCTTATTGATGACAATCTTTCTACTTGCAATAGTAATGCCACGAAGTTTCAAAACCATGGCTGTAACAGTAATCTATGCATTGCTGAAATCGAACCATGGCTGTAATAGTAATCTATGCATTGCTGAAATCGAACTAAGGCAGTAGTGGATTCAAATAGCATTATGCGTGCATGGTTGATCTCCTATGCCGTTCGGGACAGCTTGATGAAGCTTTTGATCTGGTTAAGAAGATGCCAAAGGAAGCAAATACTTCTGTCGTGGGGGCCTTCTTTAATGGGTGTAGAATACATGGCAGAACTGATTTGGCAAAAGAGTTGGCTGAGGATATATTACAGCTGAAGTTGCAAAAACCTGCAGGTTTCGTGCTTCTTTCAAATATTTATGCGGCTGCTAGAAACAGAAGGAAGAAGCAGCAGTTGTTGACTTCATCCCCCAACAATGACCATGTGTAGCAGCAATTAAACTTAACCACCGATAAAGCATCTTCATTATATTGGCAAGCCATCTGAATCATTTGCAGAAGAGATGGATAATCGGATAATCTCAAGCTTCTTACATCAACCCTTAACACTGCCAATGCATCCATCGCTAGCATCTAAAACCGCCTCAACATCCTGTGTGTGATTCTCAGCATTGAAGATTGCTCTCGCTTTTAGTGAATTCCTACTTTTAATGGGGCTTGCCTCTCTGAACAACATCATGTGCATGAGACGTGGTCCATAAATAAAAGCCTCGAGTTCGATGTAATAGTTTGAATATTAATAATCACATTTTTCTAAATTTCAAATGCAACTGGGAAGTTGACACAAGTTGCAATAAAAAATACATCTGGCTTAGTCCATCAAAGTTTTGAATGATGTGATTCTTGGGCCATATCATTCTTGTGAGTAAGTCAAGTGAACAAATCCGCAAGCATGCATAAATCAGGCGGTCTGTACAGTAAAAATAAGTCTGGCATAGTCAGATCAACATGCATCCACTCTCACCTGCTTAATGCCAGGACATTATGAAACCACAGAACCATTCCCAAAGGAATCCAAACAAACAGATAAATAACAAAGCATGAGAAATGAATCAAACAACTAAATTTAACCAGAAAAAAGGCTCAACAACACATTAGACAGCATTTAAGTTACTCAGCATGAAGATGATCAATTCTTAATGTTGCCCAAACTTCTGAACCTTCTGGGTCGAGATTTACAAGGTTGTGCATTGCCTCAGAACAAGCCAGAATAGTACTCAATGCCATCGTTGGCTTCACTGCTCCCTTCTCTTTTAACCAATTATACATTGAAAACCTAAGTTTTATCCTCTCTATGTTACAGGACAAATATGTTGAAAATGCAACAAGCGATTCCAATGGATAACCTAGTTTATTCAAAAGATGATCAATTTTTTTCTCTATCACATCCTTGCTCTGGTTCAGGAGCTGACCTGATCATGTCAGAAACATCATGACAGTCCAAGCCAGCGTTCACCAGACAGTCGAATCTCTCTTGTAGTTGATCTCTTCCTCGGAACGGCCTCACTGCCTTGGTCATTTCATCTGAATTCTCAGCAAATCCTAACTTCAATAAAAGATATGTTCCATCCTCCAATAAAAAAGCAGTCTTCTCAAGAAGATATGTTCCATCCTCATCATCAATTTCTATGATACTCGCACCTGACCGTGAAGCAATTTTGATCAACTGATGTGGGTCCTCCTTAATGATATCACACATTCTTTCCCTCCCAACACTTAATTTTGGTAATACACGTCTAGGTATTTTAAGAGAAAATGATCCCAAAACATGCGGATGAGTGTGGACAATCTTTGCAATGTCATTGGTTTCCATCCCAAGTGCATATAGAAAATGGACAGCCTCCCGCAGATTCTTTGCAAATTTTCCTGCTAGAATTCGTGGGTAGTGTAAGAGCAAGCCCAAAACATCATTCATTGCAAGACCCAATTTCAGTAGCATTGCCGTAAACACATAAATCTTCCTTCCAGAATCATCAAGAAGAAAACCAGGTTTCTTTTGAATAAACCTCCCAAAGTCCTGCTTGCTGCAACCCATTTCATTGAGAAAACCTAACATTTCAAGCACTCTATTCTAGCGATATGTATTTTTATAAGACAAATTCTCCTTAAGCCAATTATTTTCAATTCCCATACACTTCAATTCCTCAAGAACCTGAACAAAGTCTCTTTTAACCTCACCAATCAAAAGCAATGGGCAGAAATTAAACAGCTTGACAACGAGGAGCCTATGTAGGCTTAAATCTTCGTAGGCCTTGAGCTTTGAGTGTAAGACCCCAACATCATATCTGAACATCTCCCTTCCTTAAACATCTTGCCAATCTTACTGAGCTCATGTCAGTGAGTGAGGGAGGCTTCTCGGAAAGGGCCTTATGACGATTTCGGGCGTCAACGAAGACGGTGAGGTGGGAGAGATGGGAGAGAGGGAAAGGGAAAGTGAGGTGCGTGAGATGGGAGAGATGCCGTGCGTGAGATAGGAGAGGGAGAGGGAGGTGCGTTATATGGTAAAGAGCGAGAGATGGCGAGGGCTGGCTGTCAGATGAAAGAGGGGGAGATGGGAGCCACGGTTCGAAATTCTCTTTACCCGCATGGAAGGGGTGAGCTCACATTGGCTTTTTTTGAACAGTCCGATTTTAACCCACCTGAAATGGACGGTAAGATCCCTCAGTTGCTCCCAGCGTCCTGACAACTGATTGTTTTGAAGCCTTTCCCTATATATATATATATATATATATAAAGAGCCATTTCTGAAGTCAAATGAAACATGATAACCCATTTAGTTATGTACTGGGTGCCACATGACCAACGCTCGGGCTGAAGCCATGAACAGTACAACATAGTTGATGAAAGGAGATGAAAAGACGATGCACAGTAGCCTGGGGCCACCACTAAAACAGACGAGAATATTTCAAACGCCGCATTGCTGGGTGGTTAAATAGGTATCCAAATTTGGATCCAACATGACTGCATTTGACATGTACAAAATGAACACAGTAAAGCAAGGCCTATGGCTGCCATTGCATGGAAAAAATCATTCAAGGTATCTACAAAGTATAGAAGAATAAAGTTAACATCAAATATGACATTTCCCTTTCATTTGGAGCATGGTCCAACCACAAAGCATGGACTTGGAAAATCACTCCCAAGCATCTGATACAGTTATGGTGCCTGATGTTGTAGTGAACACAATTCATGCGTTCCAACAGTCAACATCTACAAAGGGAAAACTGATCTGCAGTATCAAAACTTCCTGGAACAGATGTCGAGGATCGAATGACTTTGAAAACTCAATTCTCATAATTACAGTTGATTCAGGGAAGGAGATGATGGTGACCAGATGTTGAACACTGAATGGATGCACTTAACACCCATCCTCCAAAGCCAGCCAACAAACCTCCAGTGGGTCGCCAGCCACCGCCATCTGAGGAAACTGGGGAGAAACAGTGCAGGAGAAAATCATTGAAAACATGAAATTCCAAAGAGAAAAGCATGGGACCTCAACATTTACAAGAATTACAGCAAGTTGAAAATATTCCTTCAAAGAGATCCCTTGTAAATACTTGTGGCAAACAGCAGGATGCATGGGGGGCTGGATATTGTGTATATTAAATGCCAAGCACAGCATAGAAGATGACGAGGAAGCAGAGCAACACCCACAATGCCTGCACCTGCAATCCAAGTTAGAAACCTGTAATTGAGCCAGAAGAGAGAATAGGCCATTAAACATTCAATTAGTTAATACATGTTATGAAAGGCCATTAAACAGCCAATTAGTGGCAAATATTAGGGAAACAAAGTGACCATGAAAAGTAGCTCACCAGGACTTTATGAATTGCCAATAATTCCTTTTAAGCTATCCTACTTCCATGAGGTTTGCCTGTAACCATATCCATCTGCATCCCACCCTCCTTCACACTCCTTCCTCTTCAAACCTCCAGTTGCAGCTGCCACTTGGTACATCCTTGCCCGCTCCTCTGCTAGAATCTGAGTATTGGCAACTGGGAGTTGCCTAGAGGTTAAAGATAACCTCTCATAGCTCCCTCCTATATCTATGCCTCCAGGACCTGCATTAAGATCTAGACCTTGCCTGCCCCACTTCTGGTTGCTTTCAGTCCCACTGGTAATGGTAGTACCTTCTGGAAGGTTTATCAAGTAAGGTTTCAAGTATTGTGATGAGATAGCACTGCTAGGTCCAGGTCCAACTAGCTGGGAAGAAACAGTAGGAAAACATGGACCTGATGAAGAATCCGGATTTGCTGTTGATGCAACAGATAAAGACGTTGATGCAAGTGGAAAACTGGTACTAAAAGGGAAGCCAGCAAATGGAAATGAACCAGCAGGAGAAAATGCCATGGCAGGAGATGAGGAAAGCATCGGAGATCTGTTGATATCACCAGTAAAGGCATCCCCAGTGGCAGGTGAACCTAAAATTTTCTCAGAGCTGGCAGTCGCAACAGTCGGGTATGGCTGCTCCCTGCCCGAAACAAGGGAAGGAATGGTAGTTGCAGGATAGGAGTAATTAGGTGGAAACCACGAGATGCTTGAAAACTGTGTGTTGTTGATTCTCATGCTGGAAAACGGTGGCCAGTAGCGCACATCATTCTTCGCATGGCTTTGTGAAGCTGCATCAGTGCTTATTTCATCAACACCAGGTCCATCATTCAAATCGAAGTCCCTCAGAACATCCACTTTGCCATTGAGGAATCTACCAGATGATGACAATATTCTAGGCAAAACTGATGATTCAATTCTCCTATTGATGCTTGATGAGAAGTGCCCATTTTCTCGACCTTCATCTGCTCTGTTCAAATTGAGATCCAGCCCAGCACCCCAAATAGAAGCAGCAGAACTAGTTATCTCTGTACACTCCAAAGCACAAGTATTAACAGATCCTGAACCTGCCTCATGAACTGAACCATGTGAAGCCATGTCTTCCAGAACTCTATCATCGGGCACATTCAGATCAATATCCAGTGGGGACTGGCACTGTCTTCCATTGGCTGTATCAGATGAACATGCATCAGTTATTGGAATCTCAAAAACTTTCCGAGGATCTGGCGGCTTGAATGCACTTGTATGGGAAGCTGATCCTTTCCACACTTGATCTCCCTTAGTCCTTGAGAGTGGCTCAGGATGAAGAAATGGACCCTTTGCAGCAGCTGCCACTGTGATTGTATACGACCCACTTGATAGAGAAGAAATGGAAGGTAGCAATGGACAAGCTGTATGGACTACAGACATACATCCTGATGTGGCAGAGGTAATCAATTCGATGGGGTTCCCCTCATCAACTGCAATACCTTCATTCAAATCAAAGTCCAGCTTAGTCACAACATCTGATACAACAAAATTATCTAGGGAACCTTCTGCAACAGGCATGAATTCTTCCTTTCCAGCTTTGATACTGGACAACTTTGACTGCATAAGCTTCACATCTTGGCTGTTTTCTTGGGATCTGACAGTTGGTGTCTCTTCACTGGGAGAAGACACAGATGGTTCTTTTCTCTTGGATTTCTCCAGAAGCCCATCAGCAACATCGGACTTCAAAACTGTTGTATCAAGACTGGTTTCAGCTTGATCATCAAGATTCAGAGGGGTAACTTTGGCCTCCTGCACCCTTTCACCGGTTTCCTCTGTGTGTCCATTTGCTTCCACACATTCAACTTTTTCTGGCTTAGATTCAACAATGTTCTCAGCACGGATAATACTGCCAGTAGCAGGTGCTGTATGATTCCCGCCGCCACCTTCCAGAGCCCAAACATGATTCAAGGCATCGGGAAGTGGCAGCTGCTCAGTTGAGGCACCCCCAGCTTCAGATAAATGCTTCGCATTCCATATATGCTTTTCTATAGGTGGAAAAAATTGTGATTCTTCAATTGCTTCCTCAATTTTCTTGGATGATGCAGCCTGCTCAATTTTACCTTCAACTTCTGAGGAGGCAGCAACAGAATCCAGGGGCATACTACTCTCAACAATCTTTTCATCTGCACAATTATCTACTTTATCTGATGATGAACTTATTGTCTGTGAGTTGATGTCTAAAGTGTCATTATTCTCACAACTAGTCATCTGCTTTTCATGAAAACAGATGGCTCTGCCACCCTCTGACCCCTCTCTGGCTTCTAGCAAACAAGTTTCTCTGGAAGTTATTACGCTGGTCTCAGTTGTAACTACATTTGTTGATCTTACAACTGCCATTTGACATGAGTCCACAAGCAAAGAAATCTTTTCATTTTGTTCATCGGGTGATTTCCCTTCAGGCAACAGCAAACTGCTTTTGGCTTCTCCTGAGAGACTGGCCATTGGCAGCATGCTGATGTGACTTGACTCATCCCTACCTAGTTTAGGATCACTATTTGCTCTGTCATCATGTTGACTGCCACCTTCAACTGCGTCATCTTCAAGAGATGATCTCAACTTCCCATCATTTCCTGTAAAAGAGTCATCTGGCAGAGGTGAGCCTGTCCTAGGAGAACTAGGTGAAACTGGATTAGATTTAGATATTTCGCCAGCAGCCACACTGGCAAGAAGATTCATCCCTATATCATCATCAGCTGATAGAGGTGTACTTACTACAGAGCATTTAACACAGCTCTCAATCAATGCGTTTATCGAACTGAATGAATCTTCATATTGTTTTCCTGACTTGGTTTCGGAAAAAAACACCCCTCTATCATTTCCTGAAGATGAGCAGGTACCTTTCAATGTATCTATTGATTGGACAATATCATTCCTACTGCCTTCTTCATCAGTTACAGCTGTAGTTGACCTGTCACCTTTAACCAGAACAGCCACACCATCTTTCAAATCAGTGCTCTGCCACGACTCTGTATTGACATCTACAGAGTGATTAGCATGAGAATTGTCATTCTTTCCCTTCGGCTTTTGGTCAAAGTGATCAAGTTTCTCCAAAACTCCCGGGGACGGAGCTCTGCTACCAAACACTAAGGGATCCTCACATGAACCTCCACTAACACTTCGTGCAGGGCTGCGGTGAGGGTTTGGAAGCCTGACTATCAGTCTATGACTATTCCCATGATCTGAAGAAAGTGCATCAGGAGCTCTTTCACTTGTTGAACCAGACTGTGATACTTTGTCAGGTGTGGTTGTCCTACTTAAAGAAACAGCTTTTCCGGAAGCAGTTGTTTCCTTTTGAAATCCAGAAGCACCAGATCCCACATAGCCATTGCTGGATTTCCTTGAACGAGAACCTCCAGTGGTCTTACTAGCATTATTAGACCCCACAGGAGAGCACTTCATGTCTTCCTTTGATGAAGAAGTCCCAGACTTTGCATGGTCACTTGAATAAGACTGACCGGAACTACTGCTCTTCTCCTCCTTTACAATTATAAGAGGCATATCCACAGCGCCATTGGCAACTGCTATTTTTCCTTGAGGATCCTTTGAGCTGACTGATGCTGATGCAGGCACTGACGGTGTTGGTTTCAATGATCCAGGGGATGTTGACTTGGCAACAGAATCTCCATGAAGTTTAGCAACTCCCATTTTGCTTCCACTAGGCTGTGATGTGGTGCTTTTAGCAGCACCTTCAGAAGACCCAGACCGCCTGTTTCCACCCTGCGAAACTTCGGATAAACCAGGTTTTCCAGGCCACGAAATAGACTGGCTCGACCCCGACTTTGCATCATTAATCTTCATCTCAGCTTCAACACGCTTCTTCCAAGTATCAACTAAAGTCCTGGCCTTCTTTTGTATTTCAAAGTTTTTGTGACTGCGCAAATGATTGACTGACTTGCCAACATTACACGTCTGCAGGGTATGGAGATTTACAGGCAATTTATCAAGTGCACGGAGCAGAGCAAAGAGATATTCTTCAATGGAATTGTCACTCTGGCTGCTACCATCCCCAATCTTCCCTTTGTGCGCCTCTTGAAGCCATTCATCTAATATAGGAACACCCCTTAGATGCACAAACTGGGTAAGGAAATCAAGCTTTTCTGTGTCTGCAATAACATCTACAAGCATTAATCGACCAGACAAATCTATTTTCTTCTCAGCTTTGTCAGTTTGCATGAGACGGACAAGCTTCTCAACTGCTACCAAGTTTATGAGTCCTCCCTTGTCTGTTATTTTGGCAACCTCAGCTTTAAGCATGCTTTCTTTTCTAGGCTGACCAGAGCCACCATCGTCGACTCTGGAAAAACGCTCTCGCTTGATGGGCTCCAGGCCCAGATCTCGTTCCCTTTTCTTGCCCTTACCTTGAGAAGGGAACGCTGTATGATTTTGTGTGCTTTCTGAGGAAGGCTTTAACTGCTGTGTTGAGGTGGGGCCATTCAATGGTTTTGGGGAGCATCCTCCTGACTGCACAGCTGCATGCATTTCTAGTCTTGTCTTGTCCAATAGCTGATCTACTTCCTCCTGTCGCTCCTGAGGAAAGGCATAGGTACCAACCAAGAACCAAGAGCTATAAAATCATAGAAAATAAAAAATAGGGATTCCAACAGCAAAAAGGAAAATATAATGTCAGACTCACATCAATGTAATCCTGATCTGTTAGCCACCATAAACATTTGCTTGCAATGTCATACACTCGCCTGCATACAAATGCAGATACCCCTGAAGGAAGGTCAACACCTTTACGAAGAAATGCAACTTTACAAGGATGGAGTAATGATGCAGCAGATGTCTCATCCTTGTGGAATGAGTAGAAGACTTCGTTTGGTGCAGTGTCCAGCAATGCACCTTTGGCAAGTTTTACATCAGCAGGTCTGTAAAGCCAATTGACGCCTATTGTGACTATATCCTCTTTAGTTAATGATACCCAATGAATTATCCCAATATGGGGAAGAGAATTTCCACTTTGGAACAGTGCACAATCACCAACACTAATCTTGCGCCCATCCTGAAAAACAAGAGACACTTCATTAAAAGTATAGCAGAAATTGTTGAAGGAATCAAAAGAAAAAGTAAAAAAGCTAAGCTCTTAAGTGCATGACAGATAAAGTAATAATAGAAATTCCATTCTGAAAGATAATTTAAAATAAATAAAATATAAAATATGGACCAGTACCACCAATAAATTGCAGAAATGAGCATTAAAAGTAGAACATCTACCCTTGATCTCTGTAGGGACCAGTTTTTTTCCCCCTTTTCCTTTGGAGAGGTAGGCAGGCTTTAAATATAAAATAGTAACACAAAAGTCACTAAATCCCATCCTGATAGGGTTTTTGCAAGCACAAAAAGTGCATTTTCTACAAAAAGGTCAATTGAGTTGATTAGGGTGTGCAACTTGGGTTGAACACAAACCCGACCGACTAGTCCTTGAAAATATCCCAGGGGTTTTATTCCTTCTTTAATTTCAGGTTGTTGCCTTCAGCTTAAGCATGACCTGATTTAGAGATAAGAGTCAGTTTCAGGTTGAATGGAACCATATTGAACCCAGCCCAACCTGAATTTACACCTATTTGACACCAAAAAAGTTTTTGCATCAAATGATGTACCTCTATATACAGTGCACACCTATTTGATGCAGAAAGTCTGTGCCATTCTGTGTAAACTATTTTCATGCAGAATATTTTCTTCTACACTTTCTTGGTCATCTTGTTCTCATTTTGCCCAGATCATAAGGTGTCAACAGTAGGACTGTGGATTATGGGTGGATCTTAGTGCTTGTCCATGAAAAGCAATGGGCATATGATGTTTAAAGTGTATAATATAAATTTCATGCAATATCTTATTTCACAAATGCCATATAGTTGCCCTAGGTGATATTATTAACTTAGTAGTATACGGTTGAAAGAATGTGGACTCTAGAAAGGAATAAGAAGGGATCAAGTAAGAAGCATGTTTACGTGAATTACATTCAATTGCCCTTTAATATTTTCTATTAAAAACAACTAGACATTTAAATATTCACTTGAGATTTACAATAGAAAGAGTCTCAATACAAAATTTACCACTTCTTTTCAGTTCCTTGCTTATTTAACTTATTAGCTTTTAGTGTTTTATGCTTTATTTAAAATAAATTATTAATTTACAAAAAAATAAAGTGAAAATTATAAGTAATCTGAATTTTAATCAAACCTGAACAATAGAGTTAGGGTCAGCGTTGAGGTTTTAGAAATAGGATTGAATTAGGGTTAGGATTGAGGTTTTAGAAATAAGGTTAGCGTTAGATTAACTCCAAACCAACCTAACCTAAACCTGAGTTGTGCTCATAGATTTGAGTAAGCCTCAAATTTACAGAAGCCCATGATCAAGTTCCACTAATATACTGAAACAAGTATTATATGTTTTCCAAACATTTAGAGAGCAATAACACCTTAAAATACTAATATCCTTGTTAGATGCCAAATTTTAAACATGCTGCCAATAGAAGTGAGAAAATTTAATAATGAAAAAAAGGATAAGTTTCCTAAGGATAGCGACTCCATACTGCAAAGTAATGTCATATAGAAATGTCAACTATCATCAAGGGAAACTAGAAAATTTGGGCTTGTTGTTCAACTGCAGATTAGCTAAGTTCTAAAGCCGCATACAAAATCCTCCTGGCCCTCTCTCACCCAATAATTGTTTAAAATACCATTGATCAACTAGAAGCAGCCCACTTCTAATTCCAATCTTCCATTTGTGATCTTCTATATTGTATAATTAAATAAAATGATGTGCAGTATTTTTTAATATATTAATTTGTTGCGCCAACAAAATATCCAAGCTATACCTGTTACACATGAAATAGAAGATACCAATGAGTGAAAGGAAGAAAGAGGTGGCTGTCAAAAAATATACAAATATTTTAAAAACATGTGAAAAAAAAAATTAGAATTAACCTGATACAAAAGCTTGTCATCACATTATTCAAATATCATGATTTTTTATTTTTTATTTTTTGTGATATTGAATTACACACAAACGCATAAGAATGATCTTCCGCTTATATAAAGAAGGTTAAAGGCACTTCTGAACCAATATTATTTTACACAATGATCATGCATGTCAAGCAGGTAAAAGGTGACAATCTGTTAGAGGGACAATTAATCCCAAAAGGGTACATCAATAGGCATTGATGGGCCACTTGCACATTTTCACTGCCAGTTCTAGTACCATGATCATATTGTGCATAATTTTCTGCTCAAAATTGAAATCAGTGAACCGTTTTATCCAAGTACAAGAACAAGTCTTGTCAATGATGTTTTGATGGGTCCTTCATAAAAGCCCCATGCATGGGACATTTTGGTAGACAACCTATTTCCACAATCATCAAAAAGGAAATAAGATATATCACTTTCAAGAGCAACCTTAGGCACTTGCCATAATATTTATACATTGGCACTAAGAAAAGATGATATATTATTTTTGCTCAAGCAATCAAGCAATAACAAAGCATCAATTCAATCTACTTTCTCTTAATAATCATGCATTGCAAATCAAGGCCAACAACTATAATCATAAATATTATGATTTTGCATGGATTAATGGTAGTACCAAAGGATTCATGAGTCAAGTTTAGACAATTAGGGAAGCCCATGGTCAGGTAATTGTGATATTTAGATATACTTCTGTAAAATATGGCACATATGTAAACAGGGTGACCTTAAGAGAAATCTTTATTCACACGTTTGCATGTCTGTCTAATGAGCTCCATGGGATAAGTTCCT
>JAYJMB010024278.1:0-39611 GCA_036873735.1 Pouteria campechiana
TATAAACTTACCAAACTTCACTCATTACTATGCTTGAATTATTGATACGGTCTTATACCAAAATTCAAGGGCTTACAGATACGAAACTATTTCCTAGAAATTGATAAGTTCCACTAGTACTTCTTTTATCAACTTTGTATCCCCCAAAGTCAGCATTTGAATATCAAATTAATTCAAAACCAGTTCCATTTGGATAATAGAGTACTAGATTTGGTGTGTCAATAAAATACTTTAAAATTTGTTTCACTATAATAAGATGAGACTTTCTAGGACTGGACTGAAATCTAGCACATAAGCATATTCTAAAAAGAATATCCGGTCTAGACATAGTAAGGTAAAGAAGAGATCCAATCATACTTTGATATTGTTTTTGATCTATAAGTTTACCATTTTCATCCTTATCCAGCTTTGTTGATGTGCTCATTGGAGTGCTTGTTGCTTTAATTTCTTCCATTTTGAATTTTTTCAGCATTTCTCAAGTATATTTGAATTGGCAAGTGTAGTTTCCATCATCTCTTTGCTTAATTTACAATCCAAAGAAATAATTCAATTCTCCCATCATACTCATTTTGAAATCAGCCTGCATGATCTTTGAGAAGTCTTGGCAAAGATTCTCATTAGTAGCACTGAATATAATATCATCTATATAAATCTGAACTATCAAGATATCTATGCCAATATTTTTTATGAACAAGGTAGTATCAACCTTTCCTCTTTTGAATTGATGATCACTTAAGATTTTGCTCAACCTTTCATACCACACTCTTGGAGCATGTCTTAAATCATATTATGGTTTGGTAAGCTTATAGACATGATTAGGTTAATCATCACTTTTGAAACCAGGGGGTTGCTTTACTTAGATATCCATTTAGAAATGCTCTCTTTACATCCACCTAAAATAATTTGAAATTCTTATAGGATGTAAAAGTAAGTAGCAATCTAATGGCTTCTAATCTTTCTACAAGGGCATATGATTCTTCAAATTCAATTCATTCTTCTTGAGAATACCCCTTAATAATTAGTAGTGCCTTGTTTCTTACAACCAATCTGCTTTTATCTAATTTATTTATGAATACCCATTTAGTTCTAATTACATCAACATTCTTTGGTTTGGGAACTCATTCCCATACTTTTATCCTTTGAAACATGTTAAGCTCTTCTTGCATTGCAATGATTCAGTTTTTATCATTTAGGGCTTGATCAATGCAAGTGGGCTCAATTGTAGAGATGGAAGCATAATGACCATAAATGTTTTGCATGGACCTTCTTGTTTTCATACCATCATAGACATCACATATAATTTGATTTCTAGGATGGGCACTAATAAATCTCAAATCAGTGGGAGGTTGATAGAGAACATTAACTATACTTACCTCCTCCTCATTGTCTGAATTTTGCATATCTTCATATTTTGTAGCATCTTCTTGATCTTTCAATTTGAGCTTCTTCATATTAGTTGCAGCTTCATCTATATCACTATCACACTCCTTTCTCGGATTACATTTACTTCATCAAATTTAACATGTATAGGCTATTCTACAACATGTGTTCTCTTAATATATGCTTTAAATGCCCTACTGTTAGAGGAGTAACCAAGGAAGATAGCTTCATTGCTTTTTGGATTAAACTTTTCAATATTATCCTTCCCATTATTCAACACATAACATGAGGAATGAAAATATGAGATATTGGGTTTCCTTCCTTTCCAAAGCTTATATGGGGTTTTTTTTAAGATTGCTCTAATGGTAACCCTGTTCAGTACATGAGGAGCTGTACTTACTGCTTCTCCTCAAAATCTTTTGGACAATTTACTCTCATTCAACATGGTCCTTACCATTTCCTGAATTATCAAGTTATTTCTTTCTACAACTCCATTTTGTTGAGGAGTTCTGGAGGATGAAAAACTATAGTGAATTCCTTTTTTCATTACAAAAGTCAATAAATTTTATTTTTTTCAAATTCATTACCATGATCACTACGGACAAACACCACTAACATCTTTTTCTTATTTTGAACTAGCTTCGAAAATACATAGACCGTTGCAAATGCTTCATTATTGTTAGTTAACAGAGTCACCCATGTGAATCTAGAGTAGTCATCCACGATGACATATACATATCTTTTTCCTCCAAGGGTGATAACATCTAATGGCCTAAAAAAATCCATATGTAATAATTTCAGAGGTCTAGATGTAGACACCTCATTTTTAGGATGTAAGACACTTTGGTTTGTTTTGACAATTGACAAGATTTGCATATTTGATTTTTGTCATAATTTAGTTTAGGTGACCAATTACGAGATCCTTTTTTAGAAAAATCTGATATTTTACAAGTTGACATATCCTATCCTTTTATATCATACCCATGGATCATCTTTTGACTGCAAAAAACATTTTTCAATGATATCATCTAGTGTACTAGATAAATATTTCCATACCTCTTTCCACTAAACAATAGATTGTTCTCTATATTAAATACATTACATGCAGATGGTTCAAACACAACTTTGTGACCCTTGTCACATAGTTGACTAATACTTAGCAAATTGTGTTGGTCTCGAAGCTTAGGCAAATAGCCAAGAGGGGAGGGGTGAATTGGGTACTTAAAAATTTGTTAAACCCCTCTAAGATCAAACTTCCCTCTTATAATCAAATTCATCACTCAATCAATGCACAAATAAATAAGACACATGGATTTTTATAGTAGTTCAAGTAAACACTCTAATCCACAATTCCAGGAGCACTTTCCTCTTAGTGTCTCGGGTTCCACTATCTCTAATAGTAGAAATGCAATCAGTGCACCTTACACTTTTCTAGATTCTATCTCTAGAGGACATAACTATAATGCTCCCAGTACTCTTCTAGATTTCAGTTCTAAGGGTCGTAAACAGAGTGCTCCCAACACTTTTCTAGATTCCAGGTCTAGGGGGCATAAATATAGTGTTCCCAGCACTCTTTTAGATTCTTACTCTAGAAGGCATAAATAGCTCTTGTTTGTACTCAAACAATCATGGCTCTTCTTGAGTCTATTCTTAACCACTAGCTCAAGGGAATTACGATAAATATTGAAAGTTAAAACATAGATTCTTCTTAATAAGCGCAGGGAAAGATTTTTGAAGATTAAATGCAAAAGTAAATGATCTTCCCGAAAGGTGGTTGGGAGCCTTCAAAGAAAGTTTAGGAAGGTTTGAATGCAAGGCTCATGACTCTTGAACGATATAAAAGGTTTTAGCTCAATTCCGTAAATGCTCTTAAGAGGGTATTGAATATTTTCTTTGATGCTTTTTTCTTGATACCATGATGCTACATTTATAACTACTTTGAATTCTAGCCGTTGGCGGTAGGTGAACTCTATTAATGACAGAAGGTCATTGTGATTAACACATTTGAATGCTCTAACTTCTACTTAATCCTCATTTGCTGAATGCTTGTAGCGCTGACCTTAGAAAAGATGATTTCCTAATTCTTAAAAAGTATTGTTGAAGAGTTGCTATAATGGCTGATTCTTTCATCAAATTGAAAAGGGTGTCATTAATGCTAGACGAAGACCAACAATTCAGTTTGTCCATTTCTAGTCTTCACTTGTGACAGATAAAGTGTCTGTCTAGCTGTTCATCAGACAAAGTCCCTTCCTCTTCCAATTTGTCCATGGTAAGTAGTAGATGAATCCAGTTAGTGCAGACAAATTATCTTTCCAGCACTTTGTCCATTGGTTTGTCCATTGTATGTAATAGATGAATCGCGAAGCTATAGTAAATCATCTCTCCGATATTTCATTTGTTGGGTTATCTGTTGTAAGTAATAGATGAATTGTAAAAGCGCAGATGAATTATCTTTCCAGCACTTCGTCTAATGGATTTTCTGTTGTAAGTTACAGATGGACTATAAGGGTGCAGATAAATTATCTATTTAGCACTTTATCTGTTGGATTGTCTATTGTAAGTAAGAGAGGAATTGTTGAGGTGCAGACAAATTATCCTTTTGTCTGTTGGATTGTTTATAGTAGGTAGTAAACAAATAGATGAACTTCATTGCTCCATCTTTGTCTATTTTTAACACATGATAATTAGCCTGGTGAGTTGTTCGACTATGACTCACTTATGACAGACGAAGCCTATTGTATGCACGTTGCTTTGCATTCATCAGAGATCGTCTTCACTTTAACAAACGAATGGTGATGGTTGATTTCCTTTCATTTGAGCTTTGATTATAACGGTGCTTTGTCTTTTGCTTATGCACTTGCCCAAGCTATGTATCTTTTTAGTTAGACAGATTGATGCCCTAGAATATCTTCTTTGTGTTCATTTGCTTGTGTGGCCTGCAACTTGATTTTGCATGCTGAATGCTTTGGCAATAACCATTATTACATAATCTTTACTCAAGTTTTGTTTATCATCTTTAATCAAGTTTTGTTTGTCATCAAAACCATGCATTTATACTAACATTCTCTCCCCTTTTGATGATGATAAGACTTGATTAAAAATTATCTCATAAAATGTAATTTCCCCCTAAATGTCTGCAGTCTGATGAAAATATTTTTTAAAGTTTAATCATTCCTTAAGTTGCAATCTTCTATTATTTCCCCTGACTAGTTTTATATGTATTCTCCCCCTGATTATTTTAAGATTATGCCTTTTTGCATTTTTGTTTTCCCCTTTGAGATAATTTGAAGATTCTTTCTCCCCCTTTTTGTCATATAAAAAAAAACATACCACTCCCAATAAGTATTGGCCAATCAGAAAGAAATAAGCAAAGAAAGAGGTTATTTCATTTCATTTCAGTACAAATAGAGTCATAAAGCAGGTTGGCCTAGATAAAAATATACTAAGTTTGGGGAGATGGAGCAGGAGATTGTGGTGGATCCCAAAGGAGGGACCTCCTGGCAGGCGGGGATGTGCATCCAAAACTTGGAGAGGTTTTTTCAAGTATGAGAAACTAAAGTTTTGGATGGAAGAGAGGAAGATGAGGGGTTGCAGATTGATGTAATATACTTGTTACTTCTGTTCCCCTCCTATTCAAACGCCAAAGATGATGATAATATTTAAATCAGGGCTACTTAGCAAATATGAGATTGAAGGATAATGTTTGCAAAGCTAGATTTTGAAGAGAAATGCTTCTGATGGAATAGATTGAAATAGGTGTAGGCAAAAGCATTATCATCCCACCAAAAGAGTAACTAAAGAAGCAATGTTTGATTCTTCTGTTACCACCACTCGCTTGTCTTCCCGCTATGCTGGCTTCTAAAGTGTCCTTCATTGAGTTGCTTCATCATTGTGGTGCAGAGAAGGATTGCTGGTCATGGGTTAAAATAGACTTGAGGTGGAAGCTATAAGAGGTAGTTGATATGATATTTCAAGAAAGAAGGAATAACTCATGCTAAAAATAGATTTTGATGTGATTTCAATGGTTGTAAATTGATTTCACCAAGAAAATGAGGTGTACTCGACCTCGAAAACCATTATCCCGATGCAGTGATAATACAACAGTATATAGAAGCAACTTACTTTGTCTGAGATGAAGTCTAGTTTTATGAAAGCATATTAAAAAAATATTGCAACTTTAGGCATAGAAACATTAAAGATGTTATTCTTGGGTGATAACATTGTCATGCCTAATTCTCCTCTAATGTTGCAAAAGGTTTTTGGAGGCAATGGCTTAGTAAAGATATCAACAAGTTGAGCACTTATAGGCATGATTCTAGACATATCATATTTTTCTACATAATGTCTAATAAAATGGTGCCTAATTTCTATATGCTTGGTTCTCTAATGTAAGACAGGGTTCTTTGTCAAGCATATAACACTAGTATTATCACATTTCATGTGTATATCTTTCTAGCTCAATCTATGATCTAGAAGTTGTTGTTTCATCTACATCAATTGAGTGTAACAACTTCTAGTTGCTATATATTTGCTGTAGAGAGAGCAACATTATTTCCTAGAGAAGCATGATATTAGACTATTTCCTAGGAATTGACAGATTCCACTAGTACTTCTTCTATTAACTTTGTATCCCCCAAAGTCAGCATTTGAATATCCAATTAGTTCAAAACTAGTTCCTTTGGGATAAGAAAGTCCTAGATTTGGTGTGTCAACCAAATACTTAGAAATTTGTTTCACTACAATAAGATGAGACTCTCTGGGACTGGACTAAAATCAAGTATATAAGCATACACTAAAGAGAATATCTAGTCTAGATGTAGTAAGGTAAAGAAGAGATCCAATCATACTTTGATATTATTTTTAATCTACAAGTTTACCCTTTTCCTCCTTATCCAGCCTTATTGATGTGCTCATTGGAGTGCTTGCTACTTTAATTTCTTCCATTTTGAACTTCTTCACCTTTTCTCTAGTATATGTGGATTGGAAAATGTAGTTTTCATCATATCTTAGCTTGATTTGTAATCTAAGGAAGTAGTTCAATTCTCCTATCATACTCATTTTGAATTCAGCTTGCATGATCCTTGAGAAGTCTTGATAGAGATCCTCATTAGTAGCTCTAAATATAATGTCGTCCACATAAATTTGAACTATCAAGATATCCATGCCAATATTTTTGATAAACAAGGTAGTATGAAATTTTCCTCTCTTGAATTGATGATCACCTAAGAATTTGTTCAGCCTTTCATAACATGCTTTTGGAGCTTATCTCATACCCTATAGTGCTTTTGTGAGCTTATAGACATGATCGAGTTAATTATCATTTTCAAAACTAGAGGGTTACTCTGTATACACTTCTTCACTTAAATATCCATTTAGAAATGCACTCTTTATATCCATTTGAAATAATTTGAGATTCTTATAGGATATAAAGGCAAGTAGTATTCTAATGGCTTCTAATATGGCTATAGGGGCATATGATTTTTCAGAGTCAATTCCTTATTCTTGGGAATACCCCTTAGCAAATAGTCATGCATTGTTTCTTACAACCAATCCACTTTCATCTAGTTTGTTTTTGAATACTCATTTAGTTCCAATTACATCAACGGTCTTTGGTTTTGAAACTAATTTTTTATACTTTGTTCCTTTCAAATGAGTTAAGCTCTTCTTACATTTCAATGATCCATTTTTCATCATTAAGGATTGATCAATGCCAGTTGGTTCAATTGTAAAAATGAAAGCATAATGACCACAAATTTTTGCATAGACCTCTTATCTTAACACCATCATAGCCATCACCTATAATTTATTTTCTAGGATGGGCACTAATAAATCTCAAATTAGTAGAAGGTTGATAGGGAACATTACCTGTTCTTACCTCCTCTTCATTGTCTGAATTTTGCATATCTTCACATTTTGAGGCATCTTCTTGATTTTTCAATTTGAGTTTCTCTATATTAGTTGTAGCTTCATTTACATCACTATCATACTCCTTTCTTAGGGTTACATTTGCTTTATCGAATTTAACATGTGTAGACTCTTCTACAATATTTGTTCTCTCAATATATACTCTAAATGTCCTACTGTTAGATGAGTAACCAAGGAAGATAGTTTCATTGCTTTTTGGATTAAACTTTCCAAGATTACCCTTCTTATTATTTAGCACATAGCATGAGCATCCAAAGGAGTGAAAATATGAGATATTGGGTTTCCTTCCTTTCCAAAGCTCATATGGGGTTTTCTTTAAGATTGTTCTTATGGTAAGCCTATTAGTACATGGCAAGTTATACTTACTACTTCTCTCTAGAATCTTTTGGACAACTAACTCTTATTCAACATGGTCCTTGCCATTTTCTGAATTCTTTGATTCTTTCTTTCCACAACTCCATTTTGTTGAGGAGTTTTAAGGGATGAGAAACTATGGTGAATTCCTTTTTTGTCACAAAAGTCAATAAGTTTTTTATTTTCAAATTTACCACCATAATTACTATGGATAAACATAATTGACATTTGTTTCTCATTTTGAACTAACTTTGAAAATGTATAGAACATTGAAAATGCTTCGTGTTTGCTAGTGAAGAGAATCACCCATGAGAATTTGGAGTAGTCCTCCCAGATGACATATACATATCTTTTTCCTCTAAGGGTGACAACTTCTGATGCTCCAAAGAGATCCATATGTAATAATTCTAGAGGTCTAGATGTAGATACCTCATTCTTAGGATGAAAGGATATTTTAGTCTATTTTGACAATTGACAGGATTTACATATTTGATTTCTGTCATAGTTTAGTTTAGGTAGACCAATCACAAGATCACTTTTCAACAAAGATCTAATATTTGACACATTGATATGTCCTATTCTTTTATGACATACACATGGATCATCTTTGACTACAATTAAGCATTTTCCAACAATATCATCTAGCTGTACTAGATAGATATTTTCATACCTTTTTTCGCTGGACAATAGATCATTGTCTATAATAAATACATTATATGCAGATGGTTCAAACCCAACTTTGTGACCCTTATCATATAATTGACTAATACTTGGCAGATTGTGCTTGAGTCCTTCTACAGATAATACATCTTCTATGCATGTGTTGAATAAACCCTAAATTTTACCTATTCCTTTGATGAGGCCTTTGTCATTATTGTCGAATGCAACTCTTCATCCATTTATTAGATTCGATTTTTTGAACAGCTTCTTGTTCCCGGCCATATGTCTTGAGCAGCCATTATCCATGAACCAGGTATTGCCAGACATAGTTTTCAAACTTACATGCATTTAAAGCAAATTTTCTTCTTACCTCTTTGGTACTGTTGGAGGAGAGAAAATCCTTGGCAGAAAATTAAAATTAAAGTTGTGATTGATTATTTTGCATAAATCAAGTGGCTTTAAATTCTTAGAAAGTCCAATTGTTTCGGGGTTGACAAAATTGAGAACACTAGCAATGCTACTAGAGTTGTTGATGGTCTTGATGGAAGAAAACAATGAACTTAAGGTTGCTTCAAGTGCTAAATGCCTAGCAATGTTCAACTTAGGCAAGCCATCCTACATTTGCATAGTCAAGAAGATGATGTGTTCTCCAACTCCAACTACGCAGTTTGAAAGAGATATCACTAGCAATGAGTCTCCAGCTTATCCGCATAGGTAAACTCAATCAAGATGTCCATTGGGAATAACTATTATCCACGTAGGTGGGGTGTTAAAAAATGTGCAAGTGGAGAGCCACAGATGATACTTTAGCATTGGATGGTGGGGACAAGCAATAGAGCTTCCTGTGGTACTATCAAGAGAGGCTCATTTTCAACCATGCAATCATGACATGCTTATGTATAGCTGATTCCACGTTGAAGGAAAAGTGAGCCCATCCATAAATGAGTTGATGGTATTTTTATTAAGAGAAAAGTCAAATGATGTCCACATCAATTTGATTTTGGATCAAGACTTTAATAAAAGTATTGCATGGGTGGCACCACATGAATACGTGAAGTGCTAGGATATGAAGAAAGGTAGCTAGTCATTAGGGTGTATCACCAAGAAGTTATGGATATATCAAACATACTAACCATTGGTTAAATCAATTACATGGTATTGAATAAATTGGGTGAATAAATTGGGCGCATGAAAAACTCAAAATCCACTTCAATTAAATACTCCAATTAATATATTTGGGGTGGTGAGTGTATATTTTTCAATGCATGAATCAAAATTACATTAATCATGCAATTAAAGGCTAAGCAAAGGTTCATTTTCAAGAATGCCTACAATAGTAAAGCTGGCATTCCCAAAATGCCCCAAATGGTGGAGCTAGGCTCATTTTTAAGAATGCCCCCAATGGTAAAGCTGACATTCCCAAAATGCCTCAAATGGTGAACCTGGGTTCCCAAAATGCCCCAAATGGTGAAGATGGGCTCATTTCCAAGAATGGCCCCAATGTTGAAGCTGAAATTCCTAAAATGCCCCAAATGGTGGAGCTGGGCTCATTTCCAAGAATGCCCCCAATGGTGAAGCTGGACTAATTTCTAAGAATGCCTCCAATGTTGAAGCTGGCATTCTCAAAATGCCCCAGTTGGTGAAGTTGACATTCCTAAACTATCCTAGAGGTGAAGCTGGAGCTCAAGCCTATAAATACCCCATCCCCATGTCTCTAATGATAGAGAATTTTTAGAAGGAGCTTAGAAGAGTCTTTAAGAGGCAGCTGCCTTCCTTGACACCAGTGGCATTTGGTCACTGGTAATTTTCCTAGTGCCTGAGGGCACTCTACCATGGCCCCACCATGGTATGCATGTGAGTCCCACCCACACTGTGGTATGGTGGGTACTGCATAATTAATGAACAATAGGATAATATTGAATTGGATCCTAAAACCTGTTAAACCTTAATTAAACCCTGTAAATGGTAGAGTAGCTCTGAAAATTTCCCATAAAATAGGAAAATGATGATATTATCTTAAATTAATTAAGAATTATCATGAACATTAATTATTATTATTAGTGCTAATCATGATTAGGCTAATTAACTCAAAGTGTGTTTAGGCTTAATTCTTGCAACCTGACTCTATGATCTCTCCTAAGATAACGGCAAAGATCACCCACTTCAAGTTTTCCACGTCATATTGAAAAATAGGACACACCAACTTATTTAAAAGCCTAAATCTAGGACTGAGTCACTAAGTCATGATTTATCGAGTTAAATATTAGAAAATACTATTCACCAACTCACTTGAAAGCCTAAGTCTAGAACCGAGTCACTAAGTCATGACTCACTAAGTCAAACCTTAGCAAAACTACTTCAAATGAACTAAATCCAATCATCCTGGTCCCATTTTTCCTAAGCTTCTCATGGATAATTGAGAGAGATGATCTAAACACAGTTTACCTAAGTCACTCTTCCTAAGATTCTCATGGGCAATGTGAGAAAGCTGAACTAAATGTAAGTCACCTATTTTCTTCTGGTTTCTTTTAGGTCTAAACACAATAGAGATCATCCAGTCCTGAGTCCTTCCAAGATATACCAATTGGGTCCTGAACCACTTACTGTCTCTATGGTTTCTTACAGTCTAAATAGTAAAAATCACTCGGTCTTGATTCCATCTAGGACAAACAAATTGAATCAAAATACTTATTCTTTAGGTTGACCCAGAGTCTAGCAACCTAGTTTAGAGCATGCCATCCTATCTGCCCACTGGCCTGAGGCGATCTCCTAAATTTCAAGTCATCACAATGTGCTTGGTGATCCCAAAGATAATGCACATTTTATTTGAGAGAGAGTGTATTTTATTTTTGGAACTCTAAGATGCATTGTACTTTTTTTTAATCAAGAATTTTCTCCCATTATGAAGATGTAATTAGGACCACTTATGGTTTGGGATATGAATATACAATTTTCTAATATACACAGCAAGTGTAATTAATTAAGGATAATCACTAAAAAATAGAAATTATTTGATTCATTTTAATAAATGAACAATCTCCACGTTGTTCCATTTTTTTTTGTTTTACTTCCTCTTTTTGGACTTGTTATAGGTACCCAAGTATTGGGTCCAATGGTATTAGTGGAATTATGTGCACTAGAAGATTATGCATAATCTATGGGTTTCCATCTCATCTTCGCACCTTTTTTTTGTATCATTTTAGCATAACAATCATATGCTTTGTGTCCAATTTTATTGTAGAAATAGTAAGTGTTTGGAATTTTGCTTGGTGCACTATATTCCATTGGTTTCTTTACCTAAGGATAACCTATGAACCTTCTAATATTTGGATAGTTTTCTCTTTCTTCTGTGAGGTTTACTTCCTTAGACCATCCAATAAATTTTTATGAATTTTAATCATCTAACCATTCACAACCAAGTCCTTTTTTTTTTAGTTTGACTGGTCATTCTCATGAACTTGGTGATAGATTCTCTTGGGTTGGAGAATTTACTCAACATACTGTTCAATATCTTCATGTCTCTTTTCAGATTTCTAACCTTTTTTTACAGAGATAGATTTCTTTCTGCCAGAATAGAATTTACTTTGACAGTTGCATCAATGTGTCTTTTCTTTTGAGTGAATTTCTAGCCAAGTAATTCAAACTCACTGAAGAGATAGTTGTATGATTGTTGTAACTCATCAAACCTTTTGCATTTGACATAAGTATGATTCGAGCTTGAAGAGTCAAAACTATAAGAATAGTAAGAGTTTACCTCCATTTCTGGCTCTATTGTGCATTACTCTTTAATGGAGATTTGCTTTGTTGATTCATTCTCCATGTAGGTCATACAGTATTCTTACAAAGTGTCCAACTTCATTGTCACCTTTCTTACTTGAGCTTGTACCTGGTGAGTCTTCATCATTTATGTGCATTCCTCTGACTTGGTTTCTTGATGACTTCTTAAAGTGTTTCTTTTCTCTTCTTTCATCTTTCTCATTCATAATTACTTTTTCTTCATTGGGAGACTCAGGAGACATGTGTTCGATCCCATCAAATCTATAGCATGTAGGGAGATCCTTCTTTCTTTCAGTCATTTTCTTCTATTGTCTAGGCTATCTCCTTGAGGTGCTACCATTGCTTCTTGCAAACCTTTTGAATTTTCTGACTAATATGGCCATATCATCTTCAGATTATGATGCAGAGTCACTACTACTTTCCTTGGTCACCTTGAGAGTGATACTTTTCTTTTGCTTCATTAGTTGCTCTCTCTTACTTTTGATACGCTTGTGTGACATCACTGAGCTGATGAGATAGTCCACTAGAAGAATATTCAAATCCTTTGCTTCTTTTATTGTGTGATCTTCTGGTTCCAAGATTCTAGTAATGCCCTTAGTATCTTCAGTACCTGTTTAGAATTTGTGACTTCTTCTTCCAAACCTTTCAAAGCATTTGTAATTTTTGAAAAACAATCATACATTTTTTATATGCTCCTCCTTCTTTCATCTTAAACTTTTCTAGTTCTCCTATCAACACATTCCTTCTAGTTCCTTTCACCTATGAGGATCCTTCATATATAGACATTAATTTATCTCAAATATCTTTTGCAATAGTAAAAGAGGATACTTTTATCAAACTCAAATGAAGATAGTTTATAGGATAAAGAGTTCATAGCCTTTGTAATATTTTGACTGGGGTGGCCTCCTCTTTAGTCCATGCATCTACTTCAGCAGTGGGAAGAGTGATTCCAATTTTAATAGCCTTCCAAGACTCTATATCATTAGCTATAATTAATTACTTCATCCTCAACTTCTAGTAAGCAACGTTGGTTCGATCAAATATGGGTGGTCGGGTAGACAATTGCCCTATGTCGAATGTCTGAGAAGAGGATGATGGGTTTGCCATTGGATCACTACAAGTGTTTATGTAGTGTGCTCTTATATCAATTGTTCATCCTGAAGCTTAAGCAAATACCCAAAAGGAGAGGGGTGAATTGGGTACTTATAAATTTACTAAACCCCTTTAAGATCAAACATCCCTCTAGCAATCAAATCAATCACTCAATCAATGCACAAATAAATAAGACAGGGATTTTTATAGTGGTTTGAGTAAATATTCTACTCCACTCTTCCAAGAGCACTCTCCTCTTAGTGTCTTGGGTTCTGCTATCTCCAATAGCAGAAATACAATCAGTGCACAAAGGTGACTTCTAGATTCTAGCTCTAGGGGGTGTAACTATAGTGCTCCCAGCACTCTTCTAGATTCCACCTCTAGGGGGTATAAACAGAGTGCTCCTAGCACTCTTCTAGATTCTAGCTTTATGGCACATAAATACAATGCTCCTAGCACTCTTCTAGAATCTTACTCTAGGGTACGTAAATAGCTCTTGTATGCACTCAGACAATCACAGCTCTTCTTGAATCTTGTCTCAACCACTAACTACAGGGAATTACAATAAATATAGAAAGTTAAAACACAGATTCTTCTCAATAAGCATAGGGGAAGATTTCTAAAGATTAAATGCAAAAGTAAATGATCTTCTAGAAAGTTAGTTAAGAGCTTTCAAAGAAATTTTAGGAAGGTTTGAATGCAAGGCTCACTACTCTTGAAAGATATAGAAAGGTTTTAGCTCAGTTTGGTAAACGTTCTCATGAGGGTATTGAATATTTTCGTCGATGCTTTTTCTTGATCCCATGATGTTGCATTTATAACCACTTTGTATTCCAACCATTGGTGGTAGGTGAACTTTATTAATGATAGAAAGCTATTCCGATTAACACATTTAAATTCTTTGACTTCTGCTTAATCACCGTTTACTGGAATGCCTGCAGCGCTGACCTTAAAGAAGATGATTTCCGGATTCTTAATTAGTATTGAAGAGCTGTTGCAATGGATAATTATTTCATCAAAATGGAAAGGGCGTCATTAATGTTGGACGATGACCAATGATTCAGTTTGTCCATTGCTCATCTTCACTTGTGACAAACAAAGAATCTGTCTTACTATTCATCAGAAAAAGTCCCTTTGTCTTCTAGTTTGTCCATGGTAAGTAGCAAATGAATCCAGCTAGTACAGACGAATTGTCTTTCTAGCAGTTCGTCTGTTGGTTTGTTCATTGCACATAATAGACGAATCATGGAGGCATAGATGAATCATCATTCTAGCACTTCATCTATTAGTTGTCTGTTATATGCAACAAACGAATTGTAGAAGCGCAGAAGAATTATCTTTTTAGCAATTCATCTATTAGATTATCTATTGTAAGTTATAGACGGATTGTAGAAGTGTAGATGACTTATCTCTTCAACAATTCGTCTATTGGATTATCTATTGTAAGTAACAGATAAATTATTGAGGCGTAGACAAATTATCCTTTTGTCAATTGGATTGTCTATAGCAGGTAGTAGATGAATAAACGAACTTCATTGCTTTGTCTTTGTCTATTTTTAACAAATGATCATTAGCTTGGTGAGTTGTTTGACTATGGTTTACTTATGATAGACAAATTCTGTCATATGCACATTGCTTTGCATACGTCAGAGATAGTCTTTACTTTGATAGATGAATGGTGACGATTGTCATTTGAGCTGTGACTATAGCGGTGCTTCCTCTTTTGCTTATGCACTTGGCCAAGCTATTTGTCTTTTCAATTAGATAGATTGACGCCTTGAAATATCTTCTTTATGTAAATTTATCCGTGAGACCTGCAACTTGCTTCTGCATGCTAAATGCTTTAGCAATAACCATTAGTACATAATCTTTAATTAAGTTTTATTTGTCATCAAAACCATGCATTTATACTAACAAATTGTGCTTGCATCCTTCTATATATAATACATCTTCTATGCATGCATTGAATAAGCTATAGATTTTGCCTATCCCCTTAATGAGACCTTTGTCATTGTTGCCGAATTAAATATTCCTCCATTTATTGTCTTCAATTCTTTGAATAGCTTCTTGTTTCCATTCATATGCCTTTAGCAACCACTGTCTATGAACCAAGAATTACCAAACATAACTTTCAAACTTACTTGCATTCAAAGCAAATATTCTTCTTACCTCTTTGGTACCCAAGTATTGGGTCCAATGGTGTTAGTGGAATTGTGTATGCTAGATGATTATACATAATCCTTGGGTTTTCATCTCAATTTTGCACCTTTTTCTTGCATCTTTTTGGCATAACAATCATATGTTTGTTCATATTTTATTGGAGAAATAGCAAGTATGTGCAATTCGCTTGGTGTATTATATTCCATTATATCTCTATCTCATTCTTTAGATTTCCTAACCTCTTTTTGTAGAGATAGATTTCTTTCTACCAGAATAGAATTTACTTTGGCGGTTACAACAAAGTGTCTTTTCTTTTGAATAAATTTCTAGCCAAGTGATTCAAACTCACTAAAGAAAGAGTTGTATGATTGCTATAATTCATAAAACTTTTTTGCATTTGACACAAATACTATTTAAGCTTGAAGAGTCAAAACTATAAGAGTAATAAGAGTTTACTTCATCTCTAGCTCAGTTGTGCATTGCTCTTTGATAGAGATTTGATCTGCTGATTCATTCTCCATATGGGCCATGCAGCATATTCTTCCAAGGTGTCCAACTTCATTGTCACCTTTCTCACTTGAACTTGTGCCCAAGGAGTCTTCATCATTCATGTACATTCTTTTGGCTTGGTTTCTTGATAACTTCTTAAAATATTTCTTTTCTCTTCTTTCATCTTTCTCATTCATGTTCACTATTTCTTCATTTGGACACTCAAGAGACATGTGTCTGATTTCTTCACATCTATAGCATGTGGGGAGATCTTTCTTTCTTTCAACCTTTTTCTTCTATTATCTAAGTTGTCTCCTTGATGTGTTGCCTCTGTTGCTTCTTGCAAACCTTTTGAAATATCTGACTAACATGGCCATATCATCTACAGATTATGATGTAGGGTCACTACTGCTCTCCTTGGTCACCTTGAGAGTAATCTTTTCTTCTACTTCATTGGCTCCCCTCTCTTACTTTTGATTAGATTGTGTGACATCAGTGAGCTCAAGAGATCATCCACCTAAAGCACGTTTAGATCCTTTGCTTCTTTTATCGCTTTGATCTTCTGGTTTCAGGATT
The DNA here is from genome assembly GCA_036873735.1 of Pouteria campechiana. Classification (NCBI taxonomy): domain Eukaryota; kingdom Viridiplantae; phylum Streptophyta; class Magnoliopsida; order Ericales; family Sapotaceae; genus Pouteria; species Pouteria campechiana. The sequence continues at coordinate 16,414 of JAYJMB010024278.1, forward strand.
TTGGTAGTGCCCTTTAGCTTCATTATTTGTTTAGAATTTGTGACTTCTTTTTCCAAAATTTTCAAAGTATTTGTAATTTTTGAAAAACAAGCATACATTTTTTATATGCTCCCCCTTCTTTCATCTTAAAGTTTTCTAGTTCTCCTATCAACACATTCTTTCTGGTTCTTTTGACCTATGAGGATCCTTCATATATAGATACTAATTTATCCTAAATACTTTTGCAGTAGTGCAAGAGGATACTCTATCAAACTCAGTTGAAGATAGTCCACAAAACATAGAGTTCATAGCCTTTGCATTATTTTAGACCGAGGTGGCCTCCTACTTGGTCCATGCATCTATTTCAGTGGTGGGAAGAGTGATTCCTATTTCAATAGCCTTCCAAGATTTCATATCATTGGCTATAATGAATTGCTTCATCTTGAACTTCTAGTAAGCAAAGTTGGTTCCATCAAATAGGGGTGGCCTGGTAGACGATTGCCTCCCTCGACGATTATATGAAAAGAGGATGATTAGTTTACCACTGAATCACTACAAGTATTTATGTAGTTTGCTCTAATACAACTTGTTAGTCCCGAAGCTTAGGTAAATACCTAAGAGGGGAGGGGTGAATTGGGTACTTAAAATTTTTCTAAACTCCTTTAGGATCAAACATCCCTCTAGTAATCAATCTAATCACTTAATCAATGTACAAATAAATAAGACACAGGAATTTTTATAGTAGTTTGAGTAAATACTCTACTCCACTCTTCGAAGAGCACTCTCCTTTTGTGTCTTGGGTTCCACTATCTCCAATAGCAGAAATACAATTAGTGCACCTTACATTCTTTTAGATTCTAGCTCTAAGGGGCATAACTATAGTGTTCCCAATACTCTTCTAAATTCCAGTTCTAGAGGAGCGTAAACACAGTGCTCTCAAACCTCTTCTAGATTCCAAATATAGGGGGCATAATCTTAGTGCTTCCAGCACACTTCTAAATTCTAGCTCTAGGGGGAGTAAATAAATAACTCTTATCTACACCCAGATAATCATGGCTCTTCTTGAGTCTAACCTCAACCACTAGTTTAAGAAAGTTAGAATGAATGAATATTGAAAGTTAAACCACTTAAGCAGATACTTTTCAATAAGCACAGGGGAAGATTTTTGAAGATTAAATACACAAGTAAATGATTTGCCCGGAAGGTGGTTGAGAGCCTTCAAAGAAAGTTGAGGAAGGTTTGAATACAAGGCACATGACTCTTGAAAGATACAGAAGCTTTTGGCTCAATTCAGTAAATGCTCTCAAGAGGGGATTGAATATTTTCCTTAATTCTTCTTATTTTGTTCTTGATCCAATAATGCTGCATTTATAACCACTTTGAATTCTAGTCATTAGTGGTAAATGAACTCCATTAATGATAGAAGACCATTCTTATTGGAATATTTGAATTCTCTATCTTCTGCTTAATCATTGTTTGCTGGAATGCCTACAGTGCTGACCATATGAAGATGATCTCCTGATTCTTAATAAGTATCGATCAAAGCATTTTTGTAATGGCTAATTCTTTTATTAATATGAAAAGAGCCTCATTAATGTTGGACAAAGACAAATGATTTAGTTTGTTTGTTTCTCGTCTTCACTTATGTGAGACAAAGTATCTATCTAGTTGTCTATCAAACAAAGTCCCTTCGTCTTCCAGTTTATCCATGGTAAGTAGCAGATGAATCCAGTTAGCATGGATGAGTTGTGTTTCAAGCACTTCATCTGTTGGTTTGTCCATTGCAACTAATAGACGAATCATGAAAGCATAGACAAATCATTTTCCCAGCAATTCATCTATTGGATTGTCTATTGTAAGTAACAGACGAATTGTAGAGGCACAGAGGAATCATCCTTTTAGTAGTTTGTCTGTTGGTTTTCTGTTGGAAGTGATAGACAAATTTATAGAAGCACAGATGAATTATCTCTCAATAGTTCATCTATTGGATTGTTTGTTGCAAGTAACAAATGATTTGTAGAAGCACAGACGAATAATCCTTCCAGTAGTTCATCTATTGTCTTGTCTATTGTAAGTGGTAGACAAATTGTAGAGGCACAGATGAACTCTATTGCTCTGCATTTGTATATTCTAACAGACGATCAATGGTTTGGTAAGCTATTCGACTATGACTCACTTATGATAGACAAAGTCTTTTGTATGCTTGTTGCTTTGCATTTGTGAGAGATAATCTTCACTTTGACAGATGAATGGTGATGGTTGATTCCTTTTCATTTGAGCTTTGACTATAGTAGTACTTTGTCTTTTGCTTCTACACTCACCCAAGATATTTGTCTTTTCAGTCAGATAGATTGATGCCTTGGAATATTTTCTGATTCTTCTCTATGTTCTTTTGTCCATGAGGCCTACAACTTGATTATGCATGCTAAATACTTGGCAATAACCATTAGTATATAATCCTTAATTAAGTTTTGTTTGTCATTGAAACCATGCATTTATGCTAAACACTCTCTATTTTATGCACTTTCCACTACTAAGTTTGATAGAAGTTCATCATGCATAATCGCCAAGGAGATATGGCATAATCTTGTTTCTATATATAAAAGTCAAGGGAACTAGGAGGAATATTCTCATAGGAGAACTAGAGAACTTTGAAATGAAATAAGGAGAAAGTATCTCTAAAATGTGTGCTAGATTATCTAAGATTATTAATGCTTTTAAAGGTTTCTAAAAGGAAATTTCAAATTATGAATAGGTAATGAAGATCCTTTGAGCATTGTCTAAATCTTTGAATAAAAAAACTCACTACTATTGAAGAAGCAAAGGATCTAAATGAGCTAAAGATAGATGATTTGATTAGCTCATTATTATCACATGAGCTAGTCAAGAGCAAGAGAGAAGAGATAACCAAACAAAAGAGGACAATGGATTTGAAAGGTACAAAGGAAAGTAGAAGTGAATACATCTCCAATTCTAAACATGAAGTTGCACTGCTCACAAGGAAGTTCAAAAAATTTATAAGAAGTGAGAGAGGAAGTGTTTCTAGAAGACAATTCAAAACATGAAAATAAGAAAAGAGAAAGGAAAAGAGAACTACCAAAATGCTACAAATATGGAGGAGTTGAACATATGCAACCCAAATGTCTCAATGAAGATAAGATTGATTTTAAAGAAAGAAGTGATAAGAGAGAAAAGGACAAAAAGGAGCAATCCAAGAACCAAGCAAGAGGAATGTATGTAAATGAGGATGAGTCATCTACCACAAGCTCTAGTGAGAGAGAAGATATGGAGATTGACCATGTAGCAAGGATATGTTGCATGGCTCAAATAAAAAATGAATCTTTGACTCACAATCCATAGAAGATCAAGATGAAAAGATGAGCAACCACATGGAAACTGAGGCAAGTTCTTACTACTCTTAGAGCTTGGATTCTTCTAGATTTACTAGTATATATAATAAATATGATGAACTAGATGAATTTTAACAATCTTATGACTTACTTTTTAATGAATTTGAGAAATTTGGAAAGAGGTTTAGCTAAAAGAAGTGACACTTTGATGCAACAGTCAAAGTGAATGCCAAACTAGCTGAAAGAAATTTATCTCTTCAAAAGGAAGTTGATAATTTGAAGAAAGAGATAGAGATTCTAAATATCATGTTGAACAAATTCTCTAAACGAGGAGAATTAGTTACTAAGTTCCTATGAATGACTAGATAAAGAAGTAAGAAAGGACTTGGTTGTGAAGAGTGATGAACCACACAAGCCCAAAACATTTAATGGTGGACCAAAGGCATAAACATCATTGAAGAGATAGGAAACTATACTCAAATTAGAAGGTATATAGGTCACCCATGGATAAGAAAACCAGAGGCATATTTGATTAAATAAAAATAAGCACCAAATAGAACCACAAATAAATGATACTTCTACATTTAATCAGGACACAAGATATACGATTGCTATGCAAAGAAAATGCAAATGAAACATGCTAGATTAAGATGGAAACTAAAGGAAAATCTATAGTCCTTTACCATGCAATCTTACTAATAAAAATGGACCTATTACTTGGGTACTAAAGAGGTGAAAAAGAATTTTAATTACGATTGCAAATTAGTCTCAAAGCCACCACTAAAAACATGTGATTCATGGATAGTGGATGATCAAGATATATGACTAGAAGCAAAGAATTATTCAATCAATTGAATAAAAGCTACATAAGCTACATAAAAGCTACATAAAAGGAAAAGGTAAAATTTATGGATTATATAATGTATGCATCTAAGATATTTTGTATGTTGATGGCCTCAACATAACTTGTTAAGCATTAATCAATTATGCGACAAAGGTCATAAAGTTATGTTTGAATTATTTGTATGCAATATACTTGATGCAAATGATGATGTGCTTTTTAGTGGCAAAAGGCATAGAAATAAATATTTGGTTCATCTAGACAAAATCATTGGAAAATGTCTAATTGCTATTGATGATGACCCATGGCTATGGCATAAAGGACTGGGACATATCAATATGTCAAACATTAAATCTCCATGGAAAAAGAATTTGGTCAATGTTCTACCAAAGCTCAAATATGACAAAGACCAAATTTGTAATGCTTGCCAAATGTCTAAACAGACCAAAGTTTCATTCACACCCAAGGATGAAGTATACACATCCAGACCATTAGAATTATTACACATGGATTTATTTAAGTCATTCGACATCTTGAGTCTTGGTGGTAAAAGATATGTGTGTGTCATTATGGATAATTATTCTAGATTTACCTTGGTAATCCTATTAGCAAGTAAAGATGAAGCATTTTCCATGTTTTCCACATTTTCTGAACTTATGCAAAATGAGAAGTAACTTTCAATTATATCCATTAAAAGTGACCATAATGGTGAATTTGAAAATAGAAAGTTTATTGTATTTTGTGAATATGAAGGGATTTACTACAGCTTCTTTGCACCTAGAAATCCACAACAAAATTGAGTTGTTGAAAGGAAGAATAGAACTATACAAGAGATGGCTAGAACCATACTTAATGAAAGAAAGTTATCCAAATGCTTTTGGGGGGAAGCAGTTAGCACTCCCTGCCATGTGCTTAACCAAGTAACCATAAGAGCACTCCCTGCCATGTGCTTAACCAAGTAACCATAAGAACCATCTTTAAGAAAGCTCTATATGAATGTTGGAAAGGAAGAAAATTGAATAAATCATATTTTCGTTCTTTTAGATAACTTGCTATGTACTAAACAATGGGAAAGATAACCTTGCATAATATAATCAAAAAAGTGAGGAAGCAATCTTCCTTGTTTACTCTTTAAATAACAAAGCATTTAGAATTTTCAATAAAAGAAATTATGTAGTGTAAGAATTTGTGCATTAACTTTTGATGAATTTGGACTAACCCTAGAATGGCGAACGATAATGAAGCAGATGAAGCAATAAGAAAATGAAGAAGATGCAATTGGAAAACCAAGGGGGACAAGGATCTTCAAAATGAAACAATGATCCAAATTTTGAAAATAAAGAGGAAGAAATAAGTGAAGCTAGTGTTCCTTTCTAACACCCCCAATGATTTAAAATTCATGCATGCACACCCTAGAGACCAAATTATTTGAAATGTATATGATGTACCAAAAAGTCCATGTATAATATCTATGGACATTCTGCATTTATTTCTAACATTGAGCCTACTTGCATTGATCAATTCCTCAATGATGAAAATTGGATAATTGCTATGCAAGAGAAGCTAAATCAATTTTAAAGAAATAATCTATGTAAATTGGTTACTAGACCCAAGCATCTTGATGTAATTTGAACCAAATGAGTTCTTAAGAATAAATTAAATGAGTGGACTGGTTCTTAGAAACAAATCTAGATTAGCAGCCAAGGAGTATTCCCAAGAGGAGGGAATAGATTTTGAGGAATCCTATGCCCCCATAGCTAGATTGGAAGCCATAAGGATGCTACTCACATTTGCATCTCACATGAACTTTAAACTATTTCAAATTGATGTTAAAAGTTCATTCCTTAATACTTATCTAAATGAGGAAGTGTATGTTGAGCAATCTTCTGATTTTGAATCAAATGATCAACCAAACTATGTATAAAAACTTAGTAAAGCTTTATATGGATTAAGGCAAGCTCTAAGAGCTTGGTATGAAAGATTGAGTAAGTTTCTTAGTGATCATAAGTTCAAAATAGGAAATGTTGATACTACACTTTTCATTAAGAATGTTGGCAAGGATATTTTGATAGTTCAAGCATACATTGATGACATTATATTTGGTGCTACTAATGTAGCTTTATGCAAGGAATTTTCAAGTATAATGTCGCTTGAGTTTGAAATGAGCATGATGGGAGAGCATAATTATTTCCTTGGGTTGCAAATTAAACAAACAAAAGATGGGATATACATTTGTCTATCCAAGTACACAAAGGAGATGCTTAAGAAGTTTGGAATGGAAGGAGTTAAAGCATCAAACACACCAATAAGCACCTCAGGCCGATTGGACAAAGATGAAAAGGATAAACTAATAGATTAAAGGTTATATTATAGTATGATTAGTTACCTTCTTTACTTAACTACATATAGGTTGACATATTGTTTAGTGTATGCTTGTGTGCTAGGTTTTAATCAAGTCCTAAAGAGTCATTGTAAACACTCCAATTTGCAATACAACTAAGAAATCCATATTTTGATGAATAACAAACTCATAGTGAAAAATAACATAAAATCATAAGGCTAATGAAATTTCCAAGTACAAAAATCTCTAGGCATAGGCTGTAGACACATCGCAAATACCAAGTGCATTCACCCACGACTGCACACCTGCAACAACCGCCCACAGTGTTCTAGCAAGAGATGAACACCTTGTACACCTGCAGCCACCTGCCAATACCGCTTGTGACCTTGCAACCAAAGGAGAGGTGCCTCTGCACTCCACCTACTAGTCTGAAGCTTGAAGGGCTTGAAAATGCTAAGCCGCTTGCTGTATTGCCTGAGGAGCACAACCAAATACCACAATTACCTCTGATCTGCCTGCCAACATCTAGCAAGTAGGCTTTAGAGAGTTTTTGGAAGATCAGCCAAGCCAATATTAAAGCCACCTACTATATCACTTGTAGATGGCAGTCAATATCATGGCCTTCTATTCACTGTAATTCAACCTCAAGCTTACGATTACAGTAGAATGATGAGAACTTTATTGTCTCCACAAGGACTATAAATTTTAATTAAATACTAGCTATTGTAATGAATAATTTTAACTTTATTTGGAAAATCAAAACTAAGAAATTGAATAAAAAGTAGAAGTAAACAAACTATGGTGGAAAGATATTAACATAGAAAAGCTTCAGAGGATTGATTTTACTTATGTTTTAATCATGGTATTCTCAACTCATTATATAGTGATCATTCTCTTGATTTGTAAATCAAGAATTCTAATTCATTTAACTCCCTCTCCCTAGTGCCGAATCAAGGATCTATTCTTAATATCCCAATTTCAATATCCTTACAAAAACCAGAAGATTAAGAATGCATTAAGATCTATAATTCTTTTAAATGATTTCATAAAATCTAAAAAGTCTCCCGATTCATCTAGAATTTCATGTTATGATGTTTACATTTTATTTAGGATTACCTCTCCCAAGCGTTAAATCCCAAATATAAAATCTTTCAATAGATGGCCAATAAATTGAAAGCACTAAGAACAAGAAATCACAAATAAACCAATGAAAACTCTCAATAATATAACTAATTAATCCTACCACAATATCCACATAAGTTCCATCTGTCCTCTAGAAAAAGGACTTGAACTACTCATAAATATATCAAAAACAATCCCAAGTATTATAAACATGATGAAAATAATAAAGCAAGAACATGAAAGAACAATGAAACCCTAATTGAATGTTGAATTTTCTTCCAAGCTTTTTATCCAAACTCTCTTCTAAAATAGTGCTCCTTCACCAAAGATATTTCTCCCTCTCTTGTTTTGAAGCCAAATTCCCTTAAAATAACTCAAATTAGGGTTAATTTGCACCTCCTTACAGAATAGAATATTAAGCTTGCACATAAAACCAACTAGGTTCTAAAAATAAATTGCACTTTCGGGTGCTACGACGCCCAACTTGGGCACTATAGCACCCCATTCTCTGCCCATTTTCGTCCCCTTGCCATCATATGAGTGTTGCGGCGCCCAACTTGCTATCCATTTGTGTCACTTCATGTTTTTCAACTTCTATACTTCTCAGCTTTCATATCTTGGCCATAACATTCTCATACAATTTTAAAATCATGCAATTCATGTTGCATTGTTAATAAAAGAAAAAGGGATACAACTTTTATATTAAACACTTTCTCCAAATCAACATCTATCTATGCTAAAAATTGATGATAAGTTATAGTTTCTTTATATTTGGCTCCATTTTGATAAGTTTTGATGCCTAAAACATAAAGTAACTCCATTAAGTATAATATTTAATCAAATATAAATATGAACTAATGAAATCATGTCAATTAATGATCAAAACATGTACATTTAGGTATGTACAATATGATAATTATGAACTCATCTAATACCCCCAAACTTAGCTTTTGATCATACTCGAGTAAAATACCAACCATAAACTCATGAAACATCTAGGATAATGTTTCTTAAATAACCAAAAATATGCCAAATGGATCACACATGTACACATAACTCAAAACCAATTAAGATACTGGCCAAGTAATCTCATGAATTCATGCTTCATCAATCCCTTCATGCAATGAAATTGTGTGTGTGGGTGTGCTTTGTCAATCTCATGCTACATGCATGCTTTTAAATCAATAAAATGCAAATCATTGATTCTAATGATCTCCTCAAAACACCCCATAGGCTTAATTTTCATAATCCCTCTCCACTAATGCAAATAACTCCCGTCCACTTTGATCAATAGGTCTTTATTAAGTTTATAATGGAACCTTAGGTTCAACCAACAAGAAAAGTGATAAGGATTTCACAAAGTAAGAGATTATAAATAAATGAATTTGAATGTTCACTATCTTGACTTTTTGTTTCTTTCTTGTTCTCTTCTTCTTTTTTGTTCTTTTGTATATGTGTATGGGCTATATTATTACCATACCCTAAACTTGTTTTCTTTTGAGTTCTTTGGGGTGTGATCCCCCAAATTGAAGGAGGAATCCTTATTGATTCCTTTCCTTTTGTACCCCCCTCCCCCTATTTTTATTTATTTATTTTGGCATTCTAATTTTTAACAATCCCCAAACTTATCTTCTTTTGCTCTCTCATACATCTCTAACAATTATGTGCATCAAATCTCTTGAAAGATCAATCATGGTTTTTCAAGTTCAAAGGGTCTAGATGATATAGCTAAAGAAAGAAAAGTCGAATGGTATTCTTTCACATGCTTTGCCTATGTCATTCCTTTACTAAGGCTCAATATAGATACTAGTGACAGCGATGTATTAGGTTAGCTTAAAAGGCTCAAATTGATCAAAGAATGCATAAATGATTTTCAAGTAAACATGTTATCTCAAATTTTTCCTTGAGGGATAATCAAACAAATTTTAGCATGCTCATGTCAATCAAAATATGTCACCGAATTCACAACATTACCAACTAATCCACATACACTTTGCATGATCATAACATAAGGTGCTCAATAAAATTTTCATCATTCATGATAAAGAAAGACTTATCACAAGAATCATTAAATAACAAGGTAGCACCTATCCTTCCCTCTAAATCATGTGTAATGGCAATAAAAAGCTTAGCATAGGTTAATGATAATCAAGAGAGAATAAATCAATCCAACCTATTTAAATTTGATAATTTCATACAATTGCTCTAAGATTACCTAAGTTAAGTCATCAAATTAAAGCTCCTCAAACAATTATACCTAAATTCAAAAACATTTGCCCAAAACTGAATGAAAATCCCCAAATACCCCCAAACTTAAACTTAACACTATCCTCAATGTTTAAAAAAAACCTACATAAGGGGGAAAGAAACTTCTTTGTGGGGTATGCTCTCTTTTAATGATGGATGAAGGTTGCTTATGATAGTGTGCATAGCCTCTTGAAAGGATCATTTGCATCAAGAAAACCAACTAAAAACTAACAAAAAGAGGAAACAAAACAAAACCAAAAAGGATAAAAATCCTAAGAGAGAAGGGATGAGAAAGTCCTAATTTATAGTCTTTAGCTTGACTATCTCCTTCTTTACTCAACATCTTTGTGGTGGATTTTGGCTTTTCTGTGCTTGGGTTCTTCAAATCTTGGTACCAACTTGTGGAATCGTTCTGGTACACTTAGTTGATAAATATATTTGATTGATTCAGCATTGTCTAATTCATAATCATTGATCGATACTGTTACCAATGTGTTTATGGGCTTTTTAATGTTTCCATCCAATACATCGATTCCAAAGCAATCCTCATTCTCATTAGGTAGCTTCATCGCCTTGAAGATATTGAACTTCACTTCCTGGTCTTGGACATTTAGCAACTTATCTTCCTCCAAACTTGTAAAATAAGAAGAAATAATCACTAGAAAGAATAACTCATTATTGAAAAAGGCATACCTTTGATGGTTAGGTAATTGCTTTAATTCCAAATTGGTTTTTATCTCCTCCGTTATTGAATCCTCATTAAAATTTTCAATAATCTCACTAGATTTTTCTTACAGTAATACATCCAAAGCCAATCATGCTTTATGCCATCATAAGTTCTTCCAACAACCTGACTTATAGAATTCTCATTGCTCCAAAGGATCATGAAAACTTTCATCAGAAAAAATAGTCATAACACCATTATCCAAAGCCTCAATCCTTTTGCAAGTATTCTTCTCAATTGAATAATCTAAAGCATGATAAATGTTAAGCCTTACCTCATCATCATTAACCCTAAAGGTTAACTCACCACACTGCAAATCAATCAAAGCCCTTTCAGTTGCTAAGAATGGTCTTTCAAAGATTAGTAGCACCTCATGATCTTCTTCCATATTTATGACAACAAAATCAACTGGAAAGATGAATTTTTCTACCTTTACAAACATATCTTCTATAATACCCCAAGGATAATTCAAAGACCTATCTGCCAATAGTAGTGTGATGGTAGTTGGCTTCATCACTCCCAATCCAAGTTTCTGAAACATAGACAAAGGCATTTGTTGGTGCCATATGGTCAGTAGCTCAAGAGGGGAGAGGTGAATTGAGCTGATAAAAATTACGGCCAAATAAAATTATCGCATTGTAAAGGAATAGAGGCTAAATCAAACAACACATAATACAAGATATTTTTATTATGGTTTGGGCAAACTCCTTACTCCATTCTTTGAAGAGTACACTCCCTGTGCCTTGGGTTCCACTATCACTCCTAATGGAATAGATTAGTGCTCTCAGCACTCTTCTAGATTCCAGGTCCAGGTGGCATAACTAGTACTCCGAGTACTCTTCTAAATTCCAGCTCTAAGGGGCATAAATTAGTGTTCCCAACACTCTTCTAAATTTCAACTCTAAGGGGCATAAACATAGTGTTATCAACACTCTTTTGGATTCTAGCTCCAAGGGGCATAAACATAGTGTTCCCAACACTCTTCTAGATTTAGCTCCATGGGGCATAAACATTGTGATTTTCCTGAGCTCACCACCAATTCATATGGCTGATGAACAGCACAAGTTGTATATCACTTTGCCTCTATACTAGGCTGATTTTCACAAATTTTAAGCAAGCATAACATGATTACACATTGAAGCACAGGAGATATCAATATTCCAGAAATATGATAATGATAGATCTTTGAAGCTCATCATCTATTAGCGTAATGGGGATTGAATATCTTGAAGGAAGTATTATCTAATTGAGAGAAGTTACTCATTTAAGCTCTTTCTTCTTTTTATCTTTTTCTCAGCTTCCTCAACCTTCTTCATTGACATTGCACTACCTTTCTACTGCTTGAGAAATTTCTTCCCATTGAAGGTAGATGGATTCCATCAAATGTTGAAAACCATTCTAAATTTTCTCTTGTTAAAAAGTTGTCTTCTTGATAAACTCGTTCTAGCTGGAAAGCCTATAATGTCGACCTTGAAAAAGATGCATTTTTGGTTTTAGCAAACACCGAATGAGAGCTTTCTGCATGAATGACTCTTTCATTCTTTTGAAAAGACACACATTAAACTTGAAGGGACGTAGCCTCTGAGAGTGGAATCCATGTCAGAACGAAGACTGCTTTTCTTTAAATTTCTTTCCATATTGAGCTTGTATACTTTGTCTAGAGTTAATATGATTTGTCCATGAGAAATTTTTTTTGGAGAGTGTAACCAGTTTGTCCATAGAAAGTAGCTTCACAACTTTGTCTAGAGTTAATATGATTTATCCATGAGAAATTTTTTCTAGAGAGTGTAACTAGTTTTGTCCATAGCAAGTAGCTTCACTTTGTCTATGCAAGTTTGTTTGAGTCCATTGTAGCTCTTTTTCTTCATCTTTTCATTTGTCTGTGATAAGTCACAGTTGACTCTTGATGATGAAGTTCTTCTCTGGCTATTCACTAGACGAAGTAACTTTGTCTCTCAATTTGTCCTTAATAAGTTACTAACAACTCTTGATGGCTCAAGAAATTTTCTTCCTAGTAGTTTGACAAACGAGGTAACTTTGTCTTTTGAATTGTCTGTAAAGAGCTATGGATGAATTGGAAGGCACAAACAATGTCTTGTTCAATTGTCCATCAGATGAAGTAGTTTCATCTTTTAATTGGTCTAAGTGTCTAATTTGTTTGTGCTGATACTTCTAAGCCTACTATGCCACTTCTACTTCGTCTTCCACTTTATCTGTAGTAAGTTATAGATGAATTCCTTGTTCTCCTATTGTTCCGAGACAAACTTTACATGAGAGATGAATGCTTAATTAGTTCAACATCATCTTTCACTTTGCATTCATCTAAGTTTAGCTCCACTTTGTCTTTAGCTTCTGTAATCTAAATTTGCCTTTATGTCATGGACAAATATTGTATAGGAAGAGTTCATCTGACTCATCCATGTAGAAAATTGGGCAACGATTTGTCCAAATCCAATTGTGGTAAGTGTTGTTTGAAATTGACTTTAATGAGGAAGATTTATTTGAACACTTATAGAGGCTTGAACACCATTGCTTCATATATGCTTTGTGGCTTCCTTTCAAAGTTTCAGTGTCATTCTTTGTCTAAGTACTCTTATCTTCCTTCAATGTAGTGGATCTTATTCCTGATATATTCCTTGTATACGTTGTTCACTATATTTGAGTTATTTTCCTATAAATCATTTATATTTGTTTCTGTAATACTTAGGAATAAAACTACCAGTACCTGAATTGTTCACTCATATGTTATTTCTCATCATCAAAACTTGGTTATTTGCCATATACACCATTTTGGTTCAACAACATTAAGTTAATAGATGCACCAAGATCACATAATGCTTTAAAGGATGAATTTCCAATAGAATAAGGAATATTAAAACTCTCTGGATTTTTCAACTTCTGTGGAAGCTTTCTCTGTAATATAGCACTACATTCTTCCATCAACTTTACTGTAATATGTTCAAGCTTCCTTTACTTTGACATGACTTCTGTCATGAATTTTGCATAATTTGGCATCTGCTCCAAGGCCTCCACAGAAGGAATATTGATGTGAATTTTCTTAAAATTTGCACCAAACTTACTGAATTGTTCATCAATTTTCTTCTTTTAAAATTGTTGAGGAAAAGGAAGGGTAGCTTTCAAAATTGAAGGATTATTTGGAAATGAAATTCTCCTAGGTTTGGAAACTTTCCTTTTAGGTTTTTCTTTCTTCTTCTCTTCCACCTATTTCTCTTATTCAACTTATTGATCCAATGATGTTGAGAATGATTGTGACTCATTGTACTTCTTTGGAGATTCCAATTATCTGTAACTCTTTAGTATTACAATGTTACATTACTTCCTTGGATTCTTCTCAGTGTTGCTTGGGAAAACACCCTCGTTTGAAAGCATTGAATGTTAAAGATGCTTCCAGAAGTAGACAAATTTGAAGGATATCTAGTTGGTATAAGAGAAGTTTGGAAGCATCAAGCATTAAAGACACATTCGAAAGCGAACAAATTCAAAGAATATCCAATTGGTACTAGAAGCATTCATCCTAAGTAGGAGTGGAATCATTTATGCATCTTGGGAGCTCAAAGCAAAAGCACTCAAAAAGCATAAAATTGATAGTGGTATCCAAAAGCACTCACATATATAGAGATAAGAGGCGAATACCTTGAGACTAAGATAGTTTATGCAAAAAGTAAAATATTATATTAAAAAGACTTAGAGGAAAACTGTCATGTCCCACCTTCCGAGGTGCGATCCTGATCATTTCCCTTCATTTTCACTATAATTTTCTTACTTTAAGGGTGGGGGTGCTGAAATCTCATTCTATTACTCCTATACTTTTCATTATTTTCCTATAATTTCATCAATTTTAAGGAAAAATTTTCCATTCTATTACTCCTATACTTTTCATTATTTTCTTATAATTTCTCCAATTTTAGGAGAAAATTTTGCCAAATTTTTAATAGTCTACCCTATAATTTCAAGATCCAAAAATTGGAATACATTAATCATAATATTAATCTTCATAATTTTTAATATAAATCATAATCATAAAATAACCATTTTAATCATAAATTCATACCCATACCCACAATTACCAAAGATCGAAACCTACCATGATGGCAATACACTTCGGAGGGATCATCGTACAATCTACTTATACTCACATAAATAAATTACTATGACATGCCAGTACATTAATTATACATTAATTAAAATCTTATTGAAATACATTTATAAAAATACACAATTACAACTATGATACACAAAGGACTATCCCACTCCATCATATCACTGTAATGTCTTCAGATCTTGCCTTTTGAGTACCAACCCACAGTTGGACATTTTTACCTGACCTGCTAACTAAAAATTTAAAATAAGAAGGCGCGAGTCTGGATAAACTCAGTAAGTAGGCAATTAAAATATGCAAAGATCAATAATCAATTACCAACATGTCACAATCTTAGAACATGTGAAGCCAATAATCAATATTTAACATAATAACAATTCATTGATAATAGTATATGCCATTCACAATTTACTCCATCCAAGTTATAGTGAAATCAACATCATTCATCAAACTCTTAGGACATTTTCATCTTCATAGAACCTAATAGATCTCATTCGTATAAGAAATTATGTGATGCTAGTTTGATCCTTACATGATAAATAAAACAATAGTGAAAGTAAAAATAATAGGATATTCATTATCCCTCACACTTCAACACATCTCAATCACATAATAAACGTCTAGAACACAAGTACCCGAAATCATGGGATATTCCTTATCCCAATCTCACGTCAAAATCAATAATAAAAGAAGGCCTACTTACCTTAGTAGAGCGTATTACCATAGCTTCTCAAGCTCCATCATTGCTTTTCATCATTACTCAAATTGATTTGATCCTGCAGAGATATGGATTCAATTTATATATGTCCTCATTAGAGCATTTCTTTATACATTTAACTTGCCTAATGTTAAAATAACATTGCTTGCATTCTTGACATTGTATAATTCACATTTAACATGATTATATCAAAACACATTCTTCAATAATTCATTACATCCCAAATAAACCAAGTGTAGATTCCCATAGGATGGCTTAACCCAACAGGGGAGAGGTGCATTGGGTGGATAAGAATTCATTGCTTAATCCCTTTTGGATCATTTTCCTCTTTTTGTAATTGTGTGTGGTGTGATGCAAAGTGAATGATAAAATAGTAAAGTGAATGAAAGATTAAATAGGCAAGCAAACACATACACAAACAACACTATTTTTATACTAGTTAGGGAAACCCGTCCCTACATCCACTCTTCTAAGAGCACACACTCATTGCACCTTATCTTCCACTATATCCCATATAATGGAAATACAAAGTGCTCCCAGCACTCTTCTAGATTCCAGCTCCAAGAGGCATAAATAGTGTTCCTAACACTCTTCTGGATTCTAGCTCTAAGGGGCATAAACATAGTGCTCATAGCACTCTTCTATTTTCACAAGCTCACTAAGAAACTCACTAGTTTCGAGAATCACTAGCAAACTTGTTAGTTTTCTAGAACTCACCAACAACTCATAGAATGTAATTTTCTTGAGCTCACCACAAACTCACTAATTTTTTAGTTTAACTAAAACTAATACACATTTAAGCATAGGGGAATATTAGATCTCTTTTACAACTTTAATAACATAAAAAGATATTCCCAAAATGTAAACTAATAGCCATAAGGATATGCAATTTAAGCTCATGAAAGATAGATGATGGTTTAAGCTCTTGGCCATGGGTGGAAGGATTTGCATAAAGTTAAGCTCATTTAAAAAGTATTCCTTCACCACCTATGAATCATTCCACCTTTTCTCCTTAAATTGCTTCTTCATGGTTTCGACCACTGGAGAAGATAGGTTCCCTTAAATGCATAAATGAGAGCAACATTAAATTAATAAGACCGTTGAGATTTTTGCCATTGAAGTCCATGCCTTTCTGATTTGTCTCGAGTTGCTACATCGCTGTTCAGAGAGGAGGATGAGCTATGTTAAAAGGTGTTCATCGTTTGACTTGTCACAGCTTTGAAAAGCCTGCAATGTCGCTTGTTGCTAAAAATGGTGACTGATATAAGCCTACACAATGACAACATGAGTGCAGATGCCATTTGAATGCTAGTTACATAAATTGATTTTCGTCTGACAAGTCAGGGCCTCTCTCTATCTGCATTTGTCTACCATAAGTTGTAGATGGATTCTTCCATAGATTTATTTGTCAGTTGAACTTCCACAAGAGTGATTTATCCATTACAAGTAGCAAACAAACTTTGGATGGTGCAAATGAAGTTGAATTGAATGATTGACAAACTCTGCTTTGTCTGCCTGAATTCCTCTAGGAGATTTATCTGTTGATCAATCCTTCATGCATATGTTTTGTTTATTGTAACTAACAGATGAACTTTGGGTGGTGCAAACAAAGTTGAACCGGTTGATTGATAGACTCTCCTTTATCTATGCAAATGGATGAAGTGTGATGTTCTTCTTTTGTTCCTCATTGTCTATTGGAGGTAGCAGATGAAGTTTGCTTTGTCTTGCTCGAACAAGCGAAGTGTAATTTGTTCTTTTGTTATTCATTGTCTATCGAAGGTAGCACACGAAGCTTGCTTTATCTTGCTTGAACAGATAAAGTGTAGTATTTGTTTGATGTAAGCGATAAATGAACTTTTCTTTGCTTTATCTTGGATGAAGTATTCTGCACGTTGTACGTGGGTTTGTTTGATGTAATCTATAGTCAAAAGCGCCTTTGTCTGTTGAAGTCCCTTTTTGGTCCAAGTGGCTCTTTGTTTGTAGCAGACGAACTTTGAATGGCTTACTATGCAGCTTCTACTTTGTCTTCTTCTTTAGCTGATACTTTATCTATAGTAGGTAATAGACAAATTTTGATCCATAGATGAAGTAAAGTTCTTCAATTGTTCTGCACTTTTCAAGCAACAAAAGCGGTTTGCTCCTAAAATTTCTTTCTTTCATCAATCTTCATTTATCTGTCTTGGCTCAGTTGAAGTTGCACTCCCTTATCTATTCTTATTACCTTTTTGTCCTTAGAATAATCAATTCTTCTAACTTTGATTAGACAAATTTTTCTTCTCTTTGTGCATGATTGTTTGGGCGACAATTTCTTCTTACTTCCTTTATCTGAGTATTTGATGGGGCTTCTTCTTCTTGCTTTATCTCAGACAAACTTTGTCTAGTCAATTTAGATAGTTTGAATTTTTTGAATAACTTTATGCTTCTTCAACCATGGCTTTGTTTTCAACTTCTTTTGTCTTGCATTTGTCTATTGAAATTTTCTTGTTATATTTAATAGATAACACAAGCTCATTATAGCGCATCTTCGAGGCCTCATTTCTCCTATTACTTTTTTTCATGGAAGTTCCCTTTTAGACAATTGCAACCTTTCTTGTTACTTTTCTTCAAACCTTTTATTTTTTTCTTCTTATTTCACGATTCTCATCAGTTCATCCCGTTTGGAACATAGCAGATATTTGTGGCAGTTTGTTGCAGATTGTCATGATCCTATACTTGAACTTTTCTGCACTTGCTACTTTGTTAGCTTTCATATTTATTAACAGAATGTATTTTATCCTCATATGATTTAATCATATTGTAAAGCAATTATAATATACATCTCTATTAAGTGCATAATATGAAAGCTTAAATAATTAAGGTGCTTAGTATGTTTTGACAAATTTATGCAGTAAAAAATAATTAATGTTACGCACACCATAAGGTAAAGATTGTATGGTTGAGTAATTAAACATTCATGATTATGTGTTTATGTTAATTAATATTTATCAATTCATAATCATACATATGATTGTTAGATATTTAAGCATACGAACTTTTTATCTTAATACAAGTTTTGTTATTATCAAAATCATATACAACGATACTGACACCAAGCTCACATCCCACTTTATGATTCATTAACCTCTTATAACCATCACTTCATTTATCCATTTATATATTTCAACAAAGTATCTTAAGGGACTTTCATTTCCAACCATGTAAAATCATCATATAACACAAGTAACATTCCAATGACCTTAGAAATAGGTTAACTAAGTTCTTAATGCAACTAATTTGCTACTTAAGCACTTTATACACAAAATCTCTTTCCCATTCCATTTAGGTCATTGTACAAAATCATATTTCTCACTCTTAAACAAGTCCCAAAACACATTAATCAATACATTCTACTTACTCCTCTATAATTATTACACATAAGCTACAAATTTTGGGAAAATTTCACTGTTCATAATAAATGCAAAACCCTAACAAGGCAAATCATAAGTTCTCATGTGCAAACAAGACCCAACACACATTAATCCATTAGTAAAATGTTTTTCCCATAGTTTTAATACCCAAATCAATCATTTCCCCTAATTTTTCACTTTCTAAAAAAATCTACAAAACCCTAACATGCCGAAAACGTTAATTGAATTGAGGAAAATTGTACTTATCATGTATTTCACATATGGCTTTGTCCCCATAATGAAAATCCACACCAAAACTCTCCATAGCCTTCATAGGGTGCAACAAAACTGAGTTTTCCACTTTTCCCATCATTCAAAAAGATAAAATTTTGGCTAGGATACATGCGTGAATGATTACATACTTAAATTAACTTGTTTCCCTAGCAAAATGGGCAAAAATCAAAGTTTGAGGGTCTAGGTATAAGAGCTAGGGCATGGGAAAGAAAACAAAATGGGAAAATAAGAAAAATGGGATGGAGCTAAGCTTAAAAAACCCCATTTTTCCATTGCTCCGGTGCACTATGGAAGCTATGCCGCGGCACAGACTTCTTTGATGCCCAAAAATGGCCTTTATGAATCCATGTCATGGCATGTAATTGCCATGTCGCAGCATGGATACCTGTGCCATGACACAAACCTGTTGGATGCCTAAAAATTTGCCTTGCTGAATACATGCCACGGCATGGAATTTCTATGTTGACATAGCATTAGTAATTTGAGTACAACTTCTACATACAAAGTCCACATTACCTATTTTTTATGGAATTGGAAAGATAACTTCAAAGGATACAATTTCATATTAACTGCATTTTCTAAATCAGCCCACATCTATGTCAAAAATTTAGATAAAATTACCAATTTTGGTATTTTTAATACTTTTTACCCATATAGAGAAGTTTTGGTGTGTTGATTATAACTCTCTCATATGATATCCAAACAATGTGATTCTTAATTTTTTAGAAATATAATTTCATGATCTGCAACTCTTATGTTTACTCTATTTAAAAATTATTCCATTATCTATGTCAAAAATTGATCACAAATAACCTCTTATTCAAATTCAGCATTCTTTTCATTTCTCTCCACTTTAAACCTTGTTTTCTTTCCATTTTATTTCTTTACTATTCATTCACTTTTCTCATGATTTATCCACATAATATTTCATTAAAATTCTCAATAATCTATCCAAAATAACTAACAATCAACTCATAGAATCATTTGTATACACTTCTCACAATTATGTTTTTCATTAACATAATTATATTAACTGACATGTCCTTCATCTACACATGCAACATTTCATTTCAATGTCTTCACTTCAATTATATCATTATATTTATGCTAGAGACAATTACAATGCGTTCAAACACATAATTTTTGAAAAATTAACCATTTCACATTTGCACTTAAACAATGGCTTCAAATTTTCAAATTGGTTCACATTCATCATAGCCTTAGCAACACTAAACAACACATTTTCCTTATTTTAATGCCTCAGGCATTACAAACTACCCCCTTACAAAAATTTTTAACCTCAAAACTTTTAGTATTAAGCAACTTTCATTATTTCTTCGAATTGGCAATGTAATCATAACTTGCAGATCTGTATCCAGATGATACATCGTGCAAGTTGGGCCGTCCTAATCATCTGACCAAACCAACACTAGCATTATCACTAAATCTTGCTCTAAGCTAAATAAAGCTTTGAATTATGATTTCACCCAATTTACAAATCATTCAAATCAATCTTGTCAAAAATGTTAATTTTCACCAAGTTTCAATAATACTTCACATATATGACTGTTCAATCAACTTCATGGAAATTATCAAATTAGCTAAAGTTCAACATATCGTTCAATTTTTTTAATTAATCTCCACAAATATTAGAAGGTACCATAATATAAACACTAAGAATATTCATAATTTAATCAATACGAGGATGATTTCAACATGTCCATTCATAGTTCCCTTATCATAGTGCATTCAACATTTCATTAAACTCCATTTTGTTCATGGGCAAGCAAGGTTATTCTACAATATATAGTACTCAATCCCATCAATAAAAGCCACTAATAACACTGATAGTTCACTACATATACAACATCTAATTCGGCACAACAATTAACATCATATCATTCAATACAAAGTTTGTTCATTTTAGTTGGGAGTCTACTAAGATACTAGTCATCTCTAATCAACTTTACTTCTTCATTTCAATACATCAATATTTGTACGTTCATTCTTAATTTACCTATTACTAATCAATTCCATGCTTGGGAGGCTACCAACCAAGTGGACTCAGTCATGAATCAAGTGGACATAGCTACAAACCAAATGGCCTCAGCCATTAACAAAGTGGACTCAGCCACTAACCAAATGGACTCAACATCCTTACAACTTTAGTGTGTTCTAGTTCATCCCTGCAATTTGGCTACAAATGTTATGAAATACATGATCACATGGTATTCTGCCTTCATTGCAACCCAAAGATCGCAAGTTCTCCATTCATACCTACTAACTAAGCAAAGGAGTCTCACACACTAGGCTAATTAGGCCTCTTTGCCTTTACAAGCGGCATAATCAAACAAAGCCTTGTCATGGGCAAGATCCCAAATAACCAAATAAGCCATCCTAGCAGGCATTAAACCCAAATTTACACAGTCATAATCTAGCAGGCATTCAAACCTCAAATATTCCAAGAGGCATTCAATCTAAGCATGTATTTCAGTCACGCATTCAAGCCTCACTAAAATGACTAAATATCCAAAATTATCAAATAACCAATTGGCCGACCTTAATCCTATATCCAAATTTCCAAATCTCAACTTGCCAAATATCCAATTTTCACCCAAATAACTAAATATCCAAGCAAGTAATTGAACCTTAGTCTATAAAACATCCAAGCATGCTTTCAATTCTCAATCAATTTACCAAATTCAATTTCCTACTAAGTTACATAATGGAGCCATTTGCTCAAATAAATACCTAAAAATTACATCATGGTATACCATGTCATGAAATACCATGTCAAGTAACCAACCAAATAATGCTCATACAATCATATTACTCTAGCAATTCCCAAGATTTTATCACAAACCAATTAAGCAAAAAAACTAAATAAATTTCAATTTCCAATATCAAATCATGAAACTTCACAATTTCATTGATTCAAATTCACATAATTACTTTATTTCAGATTCACTTGGACTGTAAAACAATAATAATTCAAACACCCAAACAAGATGCATATAAGCATCACCACACTTCACTATGCTACTCTAATCATAAAAATTATTTCTCATCTCAGGTTATAGAAGCATTTGATCAATGATATTTAGACCATCAAAACACTAACATATTCATTTCCAACATATTCATTTCCTATGAATATCATTTGTACAAATTCTTCAACATCTACTTGCCCTCACTCACACCTTCAATGTATAACTAACATTTCCATTATATTATAATATTCTTTCCTATTTTCCATGAGTTCATCAATTTGTATTGGCATGTCATTTTCTATTTCTTCCAAAATTCTAGTGCCATCATGATTCTGGACTCGTCACTCTTGGTATTAGACAACCACTCGGCTCTGATACCATTCTCTCATGTCTCACCTTCTAAGGTGTGACCTTGATCATTTCTCATTATTTTCACTACAATTTCCTTACTTTTAGGGTGGGGGTGCTCAGATCCCATTCTATTACTCCTATACTTTTCATTATTTTTCTTATAATTTCCTCAATTTTAAGGGAAAATTCTGCAAAAATTTTAACAGAGTCTATCATATATTTTTAAGATCCAAAACTTGGAATACATTAATCATAATATTAATCTTTGCAATTTCTAATATAAATCAAAATCATAAAACAACCATTTTAATAATAAATTCATACATACCCACAATTACCTAGGATCGAAACCTATCATTATGCAATACACTTCAAAGGGATCATCATACAATCTACTTATACTCACATAACTAAATTACTATGACATGAAAATACATTAATTATACATCAAAAAAGTTCTCATTGAAATACATTTATACAAATACACAATTACCACTATGATACACAAAGGACTATCCCACTCCATCATATCACCATAATGTCTTTAGATCTTATCTTCCAGTGTAACCCATAATTGGAATTTTTTACTTGACCTGCCAACTAAATTTTAAAATAAGAAGGCCTGAGTCTAGTCAAACCTAGTAAGTAGAAAATTAATATATGCAAAGATCAATAATCAATAACCAACATGTTCAAATCTCAGAACATGTGAAGCCAATAATCAATATTTAACAC
>JAYJMB010024299.1:0-24568 GCA_036873735.1 Pouteria campechiana
GAAGTTTTCATCTGTGTGCACAAACCATCCAGGCCAGTTAAGATGCACGGCAGATGACAGAACGCCGCAACATTTATTTTCCATATGAAGATTATTTGGTGTTGCCACTCACATCCCCTAATAAATAGACTTCCAATTGCCTATCAATGTTGAACCTGGGTTGCCCACGGAATCATTGCTGGTGGGCCAGCTGAAATGAAAAAGACAGCAGATATTGTAATTGACTAGTAATAAATTACTAATTAATTTATTATACAAGCTGTCGAAAATAACAACGATGTAGCCCTGCTCCCAGACGTATTATAGCTTTTATTCCATCTTTTAAAAAATCATGCATCCGTAGTGTGTTCCGATTCAAAGCTTTCGCATTTGTGAGACGCATGTATCATGATTCATCTGCCATTTCTTCTCTAGTAATTATATTGCAATAACAGAACTCTGACAAGGTAAGCAGATCACATCTGAGGTCTTGTCTGGACAACAAAAATCTTTCCATCCTTCACCACACCTTCAATGTCTTGGGGAGACCCGTAAAGTTCCTCAATTGCACTCCCAGCTCTTGCGATGCTCGAGAGGATTGACTTGCGGAAATTGCTATCTGTGATCAATGGATCTGAAGAATAGTCAAGCACAACCTTCTCTTCCTCGTCCATTGGCACACTGCAAACCCATGGTGCACAAGAATCAACTAACCAACATGGAACAAGTTACACTCTCCAAGATATTTAGGCACACTAATATGGCTGCAAATTTTCCATTTGGCTCTTTTTTCTGTTAATATAGTCCCAGAGCGCCAATATTGAGCGTGGAGATTATTTAAGAACTAACCTGTCATACAGTCCAGCACCAGCATAGCCTTCCAGATCTTCCCCATTGGAATCAGATCGGAAGATGATTGATGGTCTTATGAACAGACCAATAGGTTTGCTTGGGTAACCCAACACCTGCAAATTGACAGAAGGCGTAAGGTACAATGCCCAAAACTATAAAATGTTAAAAGGCTTTTCCAACAAAAATATGAAACATTTATATGCTTCCCATGGTTTACCATTTTTTTAAACTGTGTGTTGCATTTGGAAAACTTCCCATTCCATATTTTAGAACTAGTTTATTTAATGGTTGTGGAATCATGGATGAGTAAATGATCTTTTATAAGAGGCATGGCAAATGGAAGAAAAAAACATTAAATTGGCAACATGCAACCAATACCATGTATCCATATATACTTTCTGCAAAATACTTGCCTTGGGAAAATCAAGACTATTCTTCTTACAGACAAAACTCAAGGCACGGCCTGGATAAGCTCCAACAAGAGTTTCCCCCAGTCCCTTGACCACCTATACATGAGAAACTATGTGAACACAGATTCAGAAAATGCGGATGGTGATAGACCATCAGCTCCATTTGCAATGAGGTCTTGAAACTCAAAACAGCATAAACAATGCACAAGTCTGGAAGGTGACTTTGCTGGGTCACTGAAGAACTTGCATTGCTAAAATGCAAGTGTGGACTTGCATCTTCAAGCCATGACAAACTCGGTTGACTCGGGTAACATATTGGATGAATTGATATGTTTTCAACAAGGATGAGAAATGCACAGATTCCATAACAAAGGTGACAAAATCCCAGTTGAACACTGCAAACCTATAATTTAATCCACAAGTTTGTATGGACATGCATACCTCAGCATATATCTCTGATGAGTCTCCAGAAGATGGGTTCGTAGTATGGATGACAAATGCATAGTCAGCATTTATAATTTCCTGAACTAGAACAGCCATGCAGAGATAATCATGATCCAATTTCACTCTCCGGGTGCTGAAATATGCTCTCTCATTCCATTTTGAAGCCCAGACCTACATAGAAAAGAGTAAGTAAATTCCTAGCAAAGGACTTTTGAGCTTTAAGCAGTTATTTATAAAACGAAACAAAGGTAAAGGTGCAGTCCCACCAATTACAATCATTAATTGATCCTGAATGAGCGCTCATGGCAAGGGAAAATAGTCAGATGAAGTGAGCTCTGCACTCAACAGGTGCAACCACTCATCCACAGCCACTAGATATGCGGGAGATTTATATAGGGTTATACATGTCATACCCTGGACCACGTCTTGAATAAGGAAATGGAGGAGAGGATGCTCTGTTTTTTTTTAAAAAAAAAAAAAAAAAAAAAAAACTTGTCCAAAATAAGGCAATATGCAAAAGTCAACACATTCTCTTGGTTTCTAGACTTTCCTTCTTTTTTTTTTTTTTGTTGATTCTCAGTAGATTAATTTAATTAAATTATTAAATTAAACATGTTAATTTGGATTTGTAACTATTGTTTTCAGTGGTCAGGTTCCAATTCAAAGCAATAGCATTGGTACCATCACCATAGATGTCTCCCAACGATTTGAGTGTCAACAGTTAAGCTCAAAAAAGCATAGAATATTTCCTAAAATATGGCAATTGTTAACAAGGATTTAAAGAAACCAAAAATATGAAATACTGGCATTTACTAAATGGTACTTATTCCTATCCATGCTTATAATTTTCAAAAGGAGACACAATCTCCTAAAATTCTTACCTTCTTAATTGCCATCCATGCTTGTTCCCACCTCTGCTCCCCTTCATCCCCAGGCCAAGGCATTCTGGAAGTTTTCATTGTCTCCTTGAGCTCGTTTACCTATATAAAAAAATTGCTAGTCATGCATCATTGCATCCAAATCGAATTATTAATCCCAAACATGAATGGGGAAAAAAGCACAGTGGATCCCCCAAAACATGTAAAGATTGGCTTTTGATTGAATGTGATGCATTTGATTCATTCTTTCCCACTAAATTTTCACAATGATTGTAAAGGTGAGGATTGCATTATGTAAAAGAAAGTGTAAAAGGGAAGAATGTAAAAGATGGTGTAAATGGAGAAGATAAAATGACATGATCAATGTGAAAAATAGAATAAAACAAAATAGTGTGATAGAATAAAGATAAAATAGCATGATGATTATAGAAAAATAGGGCAAACTATTTAAAAAATAAGCGATCTTTTCTTTTTGGAATTCATAAGGGTAATGATGTAACGACATGGATAATGACATAAAAAACAGGCATAATGATGGAAAAAATGAATGTAGAAGTGTTTACCATGTTTTCGTTGAGAAGAAGGAAAAGATATGTAAAAGAGAATGTAAAAAAGGATTTAAACAATTTACACCCCTTTTTGCACATTGGCAAACAGACCTTAAGTAGTGTGAAATTAAAAAGGAGATACAAGGGGTTTTACTCTCCTTTATATCTAATCGACTACCCCCTAAATAGATTGTTACAGCAGGTCCATATCCATGGTATTTAATAAAGAGTCCTAACAAACTGCAAATGTCTCGGTGATGGTAGCACATTCATTCATTCAAATTATCTGTCTCAAAGCATCTTCAGTCTGTTGGTTAGATACTTAATGCAATAAAATATCCCACTATCATTTCCTTTATCTAATAATAGACACTGAAGAGCATTGTTCCATTGGCGGTTTCAGTTTTTTTGACAATTTTCATTTTCAGTATACTAATGCATTGGGTGCACCAATGTTTATAAAAAACTACCTATTCTGCACGAATCATACAGCTTTAGGAGATAACTACTTTCATCCAGTTTTTCGTTTGATGGCAATTGAGTCCCAAGATTTGAGTATTCAATATCTAATGAGTTCATTAACAGAAATCAGATACAAATACCCTATTTATAATCCACTAACTGAAATGAGATCAACAGATATGTAGGTGCCTTCAACACAGGCCATAGGTGTTTCACTTCTTACATGTCACCTATAATCAGCAGAACAGTAGGAACGTTGTACAGCTGTAGGTGGCCTACCTTCCAGAATGGGTGTTGCCAGCTCAAAACTCAAGTCTTTAATATAAAAGAATTATTTTATAACATAGGCAGTCATACCAATGGATATGGTGCTCCAAGCTGCAAAACTGTTTTACGGATATCACCAAGTACACCAAAATTTCCTTCACCCAACCTTTTCTTCAAGGCATCTAAAATCTCTGCTACTTCCTGCGAAGCCAAAATAAAAAAAATAGAATATTTAACAAGCATAAGTTGAATAAGTCAAAGATATCTACATATTCCACCCTAGTCAACTGATAGAGAACTGGCCTTTATTAGAAATAAATTTCTGCTTCACCACAGGTGTGATGAACAGATCCGCTGCTCAACAATTGTTGAAAGGATAAATGTTCAAAGGAACCAGCTCTGTTAAAATTTTCAAAGAACCTCTTCGTTTTGGACGGTGGTTGAATGAAATCCAATTTTATCACCATCCTTAGCACTATCTAACTAAAATATTAGAAATCATTTTGATTAAATGCCTCTGTCAGCCACACAATTTGAAAACACACCAAATCATATTCAAAATATGAAAATTATTTAGATCAATCTATCCAAGTGTTGGAATGTCACAAAATTTTGAAGCATCATGCATCCATGCCACACATGCTAAGAATAGCTTTCAGTTCCTGCCATAGAAAATGAAATGGCAACAAGAAGTTGTTCCCAAAAATTTAAAAGAGATTTTGAATAAATATTTGAGAGAATTAGCTGTCTCCAAAAATTTGCTACACCAAGCTATAAGGGAATTATTATCATCAGGCAATATGAGATGATAGTCATGAGACGCACCTGGTTCAAATCATCCGACAAAACCTTCTCAAAAACCCCAAATGGCAAAGCAACTGATGTTGGAATTCCTACCCAGGAAGGCACTTTTCCCTTTAGATATGAGATATTACGAGATTTGGCTCCAACCTAAGGAAAATGGGCCATCCAAGTTTGACAAACATAACAAAAAATAAGTCAATAACCATCATTTTATTCTCCATATGCTCACAGAATAAGATAAATTGGAAGGGAAAGGATATCTTTGTATAAACATTGCATATATTTGACAAGACTAACCATTTCACTGGTGAACTCATCTGCAGCTATGGCATATCTACCAGCAAACTGCTTTCGGACCAGACTTAGAGATGGCGAAAATCCATCTTCCTTCAAACTTGTTGCGCTCGGACCAGACAGTTCTCTCTCTTCAACTTCACTATTGTTAAGAGTTAAGACAAAAATATTAAAGATTAATTTTGAATTCATGTTGTAAGAAACATGTCATAAACATGATCCTACACATGAAATAAGTAATTGACAATTTGTCAACCCATTATGCAAGCTTATTTGTAATGGAAATGTATGTCTCCTATGCATCATGAGGCAATTTTTTGGAAATATATTACCTGTAACTAACATCTGCAGAGGTTGCTTGCAGGCGTACCAACTTCCCTTCGTTTGCTTGGAAGTCAGCAAGAATGCTGTTGTCAAAGCATGTGGCAAAGCAAACCTGCCCATTGAAGTTGCCACAATAGTCAAAGTCTCATGAGTGCTAGCCATCAAGTATCAAGATGTCGAAGAATCAAAGAAGTCTCCGAAGCATATATTCAGTACCTTGCTGTTTCTTGCTCGCACAGAAACATGGGATAGCACATCTGGCATGTCAGGTGTCAGCACAGCAACTGTGCCATCTGGAATTTCCTCCTCTCCCTTGACACGTTTAGCCACTAAGACTGTTGGCCTTTCATAAGATTTATTCTGAACAGCAAGCAATTCATTGACAACAACAATATAGCCAACAACTTCAACTGGGCTTATAACCTGCCAGCTGTTCAAGTCAGCCAACCTCATGTTAGAAAATAGAATGGTAACAACATGCATGTAACTGATGATGTCTTCTTCATCAAGTGTTCAAGTTAAGGATAGGGGTAGTAAATGAAATTGGATATAAACAAGCAATATGTTATCCTAGTACTTACCACAGAAAGAAAACAGAACTATGCAGTGCAAGCTTTTTTCAAAATTTTAAGCAATTAATAAAGCAGTACTATAGATAATTCACCTGCCTAGATGAGCTGTCTTCCTAAGAACAGGGTCAAGTCTATTCAGAAGGGATGACAACGAAGCAGCTGATCCCGCCCGGATGATTTCTTCAGTAAATATGTCTATCTGCATGACATGTGCTCATAAATAGAAAATCAAGTGTAATGATGAACTACATAAACAATGAACAAATGATAGTAGTCTTAACGTAAAATACTTACAGCCCACTGGTCAACTCCAAGCAGTGATCCGAGATATTCTGCAGAGGGTTGCAGAACTTGATGGTAGTATTCTGCCTTGTTTGCAAGAGCAAGACGAGTCCGATCAAGAACTGACTTTGCATATAGTGCCCAATGATCATCTCTTTTTCTGAACATGCCTATAGAATTATTCCATCCCTTCAAAACCAACAAGCATTTCACACATTAGAGGTGAAACTCTAGGTAGAAACCTTAGTTATGAAACGCAACAATGAACACTATACATTTCAAGGAATAATGATAAGAGATGTGTACTTCATTTATCTGTACCTTTAAGCAAAAGATGAGGTCTTCATTATTATCTGATGAGAGTGCAAGATTTTCAAGAACAAGAGTGATGAAATACATAATTTTCTGAAAAGAAGAGAAAAGACAGGTGTAAGTCAAAACTGCAATGTTTGAAGACTAAAATATAAAAACATGAGACAACAACACTGACACCAGTCTGAAGAAAACCAATCATAAAGAAATCGCATGCGAGGCAATTCAGTGGAAAACAAACTGTCAACGTGTGTTGCTAATAATGTTCCACCTCTGGTTCAGCATCATTCAGCTCCTGATATCCCCTCTCAACAGCTGTTCTAACGGTAGAATCAAGAGCGATATCCAAAAATAATACATCTTTCAAACGATCATGAGATTTGAGAAGCAAAGGTCGGAGTTCTGCACGAGCTTCCAGCAAGCCCTGCAGTGTCATATTTTCAGGAATAAAGTAGACAACCTTAGAAGAAATTGTATTTAGCATATCATAAAATAAGAAAATCAATGCATATCATATGTCACACTAACCTCAAGCAGAGGCTCTACCTTCTTATCTTCAATGAGCTCTAGCACAAATTGCAGCAACTCCTGTTCAAATAATTTATCAGGGAATGCATATAACTTGCAGATTGCAGCAAATCACTGAAAGATGAAAATTTAAAGTGGTTAGAAGCAACTACCGGAAAGCCTGATGGCAAGCCTGCAATTGGATCTATCTGAACACCAACCATGAAGCCTTGGCCCTGAGGAGGAAATAGAATTCTGTCAAATGTAAAATATAAAATCCTTTTCACAGGAGCACCTACGGACAAAAAGGGTACCTCGGCTCTGTATCCCATGCAATTTGCTATAGCGGACTCGAGATCTGCTCCTGAATGAACTGCCTATATAACCAGAGAACTGAAGTTATCAGCACAGGAACAGCACTCATAATACATACAGGAGTTTCACATCAG
Organism: Pouteria campechiana; assembly: GCA_036873735.1. Classification (NCBI taxonomy): domain Eukaryota; kingdom Viridiplantae; phylum Streptophyta; class Magnoliopsida; order Ericales; family Sapotaceae; genus Pouteria; species Pouteria campechiana. The sequence goes on from JAYJMB010024299.1 coordinate 7,385, forward strand.
TTTCTTAAAGTTGAAAATTGAGCACCAATGAATCATATAAATCATATGCATAGATTCTACAGCCCTCCCATACATGAACACTGTGCATATAACAAATTTTGATATACAATAGATAGCATAGAGTTTGTACCATGAAGAAGTGGATCATTTCAAGGAAAACGTTTTGCTTTCTTTCTTTTTCCTGTTGTCTTTATGTACACACACACACACACACACATTTGGACAAATAGTCATTACAGTTTAACTAAAGAAAACAAGAATTTTAACATCGGCATTACTTATGGTTAGCATGCAATCCATTGAATGTGTGTACAGCTGTGCATTACAAATGAAGTTTCATTATGAATGATTTTTTGCCACTTCACTCAAATGAAGCAGCACTCTCTGTCAATATGCCACTACTACTAAGAGAAGCAAACACAAATCTATGGCTGCATAAAAAAGGGCGTAAAACAATTTACTTTAGGTTAATGAGTAAATAAAGTTCTTTGAGATGGTTAATCTGCAATCACTGTATGAATTCATCAAACCAAAAAAAAAAAAAAGATCTTCAAGACAATCATTTGGAGTATGGGCTAGAAAAGTTCCCTGGCTGACCTTTAAAGTTCTCATGTAATGTCCCAGATCACGCAAAAGACCCTCCTTCTGGTCACTCCTGAAGTGTGGTTCAGAATGAATAGCACGGTCATAACTTAAAAGGCGTTCCTTTGTGATGCCATTAGAATTCAGTGTTTTCCAGTAAACAGAAATATCAAAGTTGCTTTTGACATAGTCAATAAGTGCCTGCAAGAGAATAATTTGTCATCTTCTAAAAATGAAGATTTAAAATTAGTTCTCCAATTGCAGGATATCAAGTACCTGACAGATTACAATGTCATCAGGACTGGTATTGTTATGTAGCTTTTGATGCCATTCTTCCATCATTCCACCCTTGCAATCATTGTTTCTCTGCCAAGGAAGAAACAAGGAAACGGATAATGGAGATTTTATTCCTTTGCCTCCTACTGGAACCAATGAGATAGCAGTAGCACACACCTGAATCACCAAGATTTCATCTCGGATTCGCTGACCCACATCACCTTCACCTCCACGACCAACAGTGGACATGATCATCCGCAAGATCTCCCGATATTGAGGGTGACTTTTATACAAATTCTGGAGCAAATCTGTTAGCCTGTCCTGGGCTTTACTGATTTCACTGCAATTACATAGATCATCTTCAAAATGAGATGCACATAGAAAAGAAACAAAAAGTGGAAAAAAGCAAGAAAGCAAGGGGTGACCACTCCAACAGAAGATGGACAAAAACGAAACTAGTAGTAGCCTGAATATCAGCCAGTGCTCCACCAAATGAAGAACACCTTTCTACAGAATTTATTTCTTGAGTGGTGTGTATGAACATCATTAACTTATTTTTCCCATTGTAATATTAACCTGTCTTATTACATGTCAGACTAAAGAAAATACTTTACCATCTTTGAATATAATAGACTTGTCAAGATTATTTTGTTCTGAATTTATAATGACTGCAAGTATTAGATAAGGGTAATGGAAGTTCAGATTAACTTCTATTGCTTTCATATTTTCTCTGTAGTGTAGTATAAATAACCCTAGGGTAATTTAGCATATGGACCCTGCTTTAAGACAAGTTGACCTATGTGCGCCTTTGGACACAGAATAGGGATGGCATTGATCCCCGTGTATTGGCATTTTTGGTGATTAATCAGTGTCTGTTCTTCATGGTCAACGCTTCATTGGAGAAATTTCTCAATCTATGTAAGATAAAATATTTTCTTCATAATCAAAGTTTCAATGGAGAAATTCATCAATTCATGAAAGATAAAACACTGCAGGTTCTGCTAATTCATCTGGTACCAATTTGTTCTAGAAACATCTGAAATTGCAGGTGTGACATTGATAGTAACATTGAGAAGTGTTCATCCTCAAATTTACACAGAAAAAGGGGGTATTTATTTTCCCTCAGTTGAAGAAGAGGGATGGAATCATCACATGAGATATTTTATGTTCATTTGCTAGAACTAAGTAAAGAATGGAAAATAAATATAATGTAAAGAAAGAAAATGATTAACTTTTGCTTTAAAAAGATATTAAAAGATTAAGATTCTGAAAGTTTCAGATTGTCCTGTAAGTGAGGAATTTGTTTCTTCCTGAAAGAGTAAATGTTTCTTTTTGTAGGACAACTTGTAATACTCTACTGCCAGAAAATATTAGCTTACAGTCAAGATTGATGTTATAAAACCAGTCCGACCAGTACATGTCAACTGTTTGGTCCAGTATAGTCTAGTTTCATCTAAAAAACAACTTTTTAATTTTTATATTATTAGTAAAATAAAAACATAGATTAAATAGCATAGGCTAGTTATGAAAGATCTATGCATTTAGATTGACATCTGTGGTTTATAATTTTTAAACTTGTATTATATTACTTTTAAAAGTTTTTTAAAAAAAATATCAAACCAGTTAATTTGGTTAAACCACACAGTTGAATCCATCAGACTGTTATTGGACACATAGCTGGTTTAACCCCTGGCCTAGATTTAATAACAATGGTCAAGATTTCTTATATAAAATAATAAATACGAAAGCAAATTGGAGTAATGCATACATACCGTGGCTTCACATTGTAGTTCTTATTCCAAATTAGTTGCCTTGTAACCATAAATCTCATCCACACTAAGATCCCTGCAAGACCTAATTCCCCTGAATCCTTGGCACACCCTATCAAGTCTGCCGCAATGTTAAATCTGTGACACAATAAAAAATTCCTGAGTATACCAAGAGTCACTTGTAGACCCAAAAAGCTAAACAATCCTCAGCTACTAGCAGATCAAGATTCATAATGAAAGAGATAACACCAAGATAAAAGTAGAAAGAGAACCAAACATTTCATAATATGTAATGAATATGCATCTGCCAAAAAACTAAAGAACATCGTAAGCATGGAGATGTATCTTGTCAAAATGCAAAGCATCAAGTAGGAGATTAGATAATGGTTTAGATGATTAAGCTGCCATATCAGTTTAATTCTTTTTCAATGCAGTTTCGGGGGAGAATCAAATCATGTAATCCTTCTCTAAAATCCAATTACATGGCAACCACAGTAATCAAAATTAAAGAAAACAGTTCCAAGAGGGAGGCTTTTCTCAGAGTTTATCTATACATAATCAATACTATCTCACACCCTCAAGGAGATCTGACTCAGTTTCCTCACATATAGTACGAACTCTGGAGTCTACATCCTCCAGTTCCTTAGGATGATCATATACAATCAGTGTCTTTCTGAGGGCAGCAACAAGCAGATTAACTCATGAAACAACAACAACCAATATTTTTCCAGCAGCAACTTCGCTCATGAAAGCATAATAAAGTTCAGGCTAATATCAGCAAGAATGGACACTAGACTTTTCTTTCCGGAGGACCATAATCTGGTGCATGTCCCCCATCTGCAGGGTCATGGGAGGGTAGGCTGAAGACAGATCTAACATTCGGTTTTTGCCTAAAAATGTCTGCTCTCAAACTCGAACTGCATTTTCACACTAGCAGCATTGCATTTTTTGCCAAAAAACTAAGCACAAATCTTATCTCAAGAAACAGAAAAGCCTTCTGTCAAGCACTCCCAGAATCTTAGAAAAGGGGGTTGAATCCCTTAATATCTCTAGTTTATTTTAACTGGCATTGACAATTTATTAATTATCAACACTAATCATCATATAATCCTTATTGCAACTAAAAATCATCAGCTACAAAAAGCCTATTTTCATTGTACCTCTTTGAGGACTACCAATATTCATGGTGATAGTTGTGGCAAAAGTAGATGCCAATTGCCAACCTGACACAACAATCATCTACCCAGGGATGGGATGGGCAATAAGAGCTCCCATGGACACAATAATAGCTTATCATGCATAACCATCTAATCATGATGCAACCATGGTGAAATATACTATTTTATGTTGTTTTAGTCAAAAGGGTACAATGAATTGATTTAACGAGAAAAGACTAACCTATGCATGAAAGATTTCTGGGCTTCGCTCTCACTTTCAGCAATTTTTTCCAACAAGGCCTTTGCGGTACCTCTTCCATCGCTAGCATCCTTAACCAGAAGAAACAGGCATTAAAATCTCAAAGTTGTCTGATGCTAATGCAATAAGTGAATGATGCCATAAATGTCCACTGCATCTATAGACTATTGTTTAAAGATTAGACAGCAAGAAACCTTTCTAGCTTTCTCTTCCTGACTGCTAAATGCAACATAGAAGTCAGACCCATTACTCCTTATCCAGTTACCACTTGACTGAAGAACAAAAGGGATCCCCTTGAAATCACCATCACCAACCTCTATCTCTACAGTCTTCACCTGAAGATAAATTAAGGATACGAGGACTTCCTCAAACACAGTAACTATAGAGAATATAATCTAGCCAGCTCAATATAGAAAAAACAAAAGGTGTTGAATCCAATCAAAGTATATAATAATAAAATTTAAATTTTGTTACATGGAACCTGAAAGGAAGGATCTCTTATGGAGGCTTCGACAAACTGTGTTTCACAAGCCTTCTCCTGCAAAATGGAACCAGAGGGAACCATACTAGAAGGTGGTGCCTGCCAAATACGTTCCGTACATGAATTCATGATCAACATGAAAAAAAATCCAAAAAGAAAAGATGATATCTGAGTACAATTTATCAGAGATCTCCAAATTGACTTAATGTTTTAAGTGGAACCTGAACCATGTTAACCTACCTTCCACTCTTCTCCTTTCTCTGATAGCCCCCAGTGAAGCGTAAGTGGAGCTTCCAAATCTGTAGCAACATAAACTTTTGTCTTGCCAGAAAAACTGGTCACAAGCACCTTCAAAATAAAGAAAGGCAATGTTTAGATACTAAGAAGGGATGCATGTATGCAATGATTTCTACAAGAAAAAAATGTGCCCCAGTCATATGATCATCTGACCAGAAGTTCCTTGTCGCCCAGCTTAAAGGTCTTTTTATTCACGTAGTGACCACCATCCTGCTCTTGTTTAGCCTGCGACCAAAGTTCTAGCATAGTTGGAGGTTGTGGCATAGGAAAAGCTTCTGCTTTGATTGGTTCACTGGCATATTTATTAAGAAATTGCACAATGTCTCTATGTTTTCGCTGAATTCTTTCTACAGTGAAGTATTTTTTTGTTTGTAATTGCTTAGAAACTTTAGTCTGAATGTTTCCTTGGACGATTTTCTTTCTAATCTCTTCGAGGGAAGTACCCTGATCTAATTCATGTTGCAGCTCTTTTCTGGCTTCTTCAAATTCCGTCTGTTCAAAGAACAACAGCAAAAGAGTAAGGAAACAAGATAGAACCTAGTTTACAAATTGCAAACAAGATACTAAATTTGTGGACACATTATTTCAGGCATTAAAAAGAAAGGAAAGCGCATCAAAGATTACAAGTTGTTTCTCTGGGGAATAGTTGGGTTTTCCTGCTTTCTCCCATCGTATATATGCCTGTATTTGCACAAGATCATTGGGAATCTTGCTTTCAGAAACAACAGACTTCTTAGAATTATCATCTTTCCTTGTTAGCCTTGCACGAAGTTCCCCAATAGTAGTTCCTCTGGCAACTTCCTGCAACAGCTCAGCTCGAGCTGCTTCATATTCTCCCTGTTATACACATGAATAAAACCAAGAAAAAGGAAATATAAATAAAGGCATAAAAGAGTTTCTCACGCAGATCATCACCAGAAGCTTATACGACTAACAATAAGAATAATCCTTCAAGAAGGTAAACCACATTCATAAACTAAAAGATTTTGATCCTCTGTTCAAGGAAATATTTGACACTTCATAGGCATGGAAAGCTCATCCATCAAGCACTGAATAATGTTTGCATTCATGCTCTAATAACGTTGTTTCCTACATCCAACTGAGTTCCTAACCATCACCATAGCTGACAGGACATGACAAACCTCTAAATCAACCTTACAATTGCTTTATCGGTTTGTCCCCTTACAGTATGCTTTTATAGCAATGTCATGCCATTTGATCTCCCGGGACATCTTTTCCCATGGACCCTGTCTAGTCAACAATGAAAACTTGACATTGCATGTGAGGATGGCAAATAAGTATGGTTACATTTTGTTGTGAAAATTATGTTTCTTTTAAATGCTTTAACATGCAAGGAAACTCCTTTATAATGGCAAGTGGCATCGAATTACATTGTTCATCTCAATGTTCATTTTATTGGTAATTAATAAAATTTCCTTTGTCCCAAAATAAGATATTACCACTTTTTATTAGAGATAATATCATTTTAACCAGAGAACTATATTGAAAAAAAATTAAAAAATTCTCATAAAACTTCATGATAAATTAAGATAAATATAAACACACATTTAGGCCAAAGATTTTTAACACTTAATGACTAATGGAAAGACATAAAGAGGCTCATATATTCAATCCCAACAAAAGGTATGACTTTAACAGATGAATATTAATTATATTGACATAAACATATACAAACAATATTTGAATATATGCGAGTTTCTAATGATTTAAGCATGTTATCACCATTGCTTAAGAAGAAATTAGGGAAAAAATGGTCAAAGGGGGGCTTCATGTGATAATTTGTAGAAAAACAATATATATGCAATATTATCAATAATATTTATAATAATATTTATAAATTAGAAATAATATCGAGAATATTCTCCGATATTATAGATAAAATCTAGAATACGTGAAAATATTAGTTTCCTATAAAATAATTAACCAGTCACCTTCCAAAAAGATATTATTGGATGTAATATCAATAAAGTGAACGCTTTGTCTCATATGAGCTATATTAGTTAAATTTTCCAATAGATGTTATGAACACAATAAAAGATTCATGAAGAGCCAATGGAAATAGTGAAACAAGTAAAGCACATGGATGACATACCTAAGCACAAGATAAATTAAAATAGGCTGTCTAGAACCACAGCCTTTGTACTTCAGAGCAACCAAATCTTCTGTTCCTCTAGAGAAAAACAAAGACAATAATGATAATAATTAAAAAAAAAAAAAAAAACTTGCCTTCTCTTGCTCTGGTGTGTACTGCTGTTTTCCCTGTCTTTCCCACCTAAGATATGCCTGAACTTGCACAAGGTCTTCAGGAACTGAAACATTTGGAAGAACTGAAACATTTTGACTTGTTTTGTCCTTTGGTAACTGAGCACAGAAGTTTTGGCCATTATTCTTGTACCTATTCAACGATGGTGGAAATGAATCATAGAAAGTTGATTAAGAATCGATTTATGGAATTCCTATCCTATTGCAATCAGCATGATAAAAGAGAAGAAAAAGAAAACAACTTACCATTTATTTTTTGCCTCATCAAGTATTAAAAATTCTAAAGCTTGTGCTTCAGGATCATCAATCTCTATTGTCAACAAGGAGTTTTGACCCAACTAAAGATAACATGAGATAATAAAAATGTTTTAATTATTCATGCAAAAATACAGGGAAAAAGAACATTCTTCTCATGATATGACATAGATTAAAACTCACTTTTCTGAATGGTGTTCTGAGTGCTTTGTTCTTGTACATCTTTGTTCCATCTGGATGACTGGAGGGAAGTTTCCATTTGCTGATGGAAAAAAATATATATAAATGAAAGAAAGAAAGACGCATAACATCAATAAACGTGAACAATAAGGAAACACACCCTGCACTAATAGACCACTCACCTGCTTCTGTCATGAATTACACCCCAATGAAGAACTAGAGAATCACTGCTATCTGTGACTTGTATATCAACTTGTGTGATAGAACCCGAAGTTGGGTCACTAAATCCAATCTGTCCAATTGCAAAGATGAGATTTGATGCTACTAGAAAGTAGAAACACAGACGTTTTGCAAAAACCAAGCCATGTCAAGATATTTACCAGTAATTCAGAATTTCCATCAAGAGTGAATTTTTCTGCAAACTGATCAAGATGAGAAACAATCAGGAAACAATTAAAGAACTTCTATTAATTGATCTTCATTTCCACTGACTCTTAGCAAGTTCAAGAAAGATTAATCTTACTCTTTTCTCCCCCATCCACCAAAAAACAAAAAGAAAAGGAAATGGGATAAAGAAAAGAAAAGGGCAATGGAATAAAAAAGAAAGAAAGAAAGAAAAAAGGATGCTGCATATATCATCCTAAAGGTCGAAGAAACATCATGATCAAATCGTGCTAGCCATTAGCTAGCCATTATTATGCATTAAGGATAAGACTCTACAACTACCATGGTGTATGCACGCAATGGAATACAAAATAAACTACATATATTATCCTAAAGCTCTGAGATGCATAATGACCAACTGCCATCAATATGTAACCAAATTATCCATGGGCTAGCTATGCATGACACATAAGACTTTCCAAGACAAGTCCAACATTGTTTTCCTAGAAAGTTCAAATACTGAAAAGGCAGATAGTTCACAACATTTACCATGTAAAATGGCTTGCCAGCAACAATTTTCCAAAACTACTTCTCCAGATGGTTAAAACTTAAAACTTTCAAAAAGATAACAGGTGAAACTACAAAAACATTGAGGTAATTGGACAAAGCTGTCTTGCAACAAGATGCTTGACTGCTTTCCTAAGTGAGGAAACTACAATACAGTGATAAAATATGATTACAGGTCCTTAGCAGCTATAGTATTGTTCTGTTCACATGAAATATAATGAAATGAGGCTGAACCAACCACATGAATCAAACTATCTAGAATGCTCGAAGCCTGCAAACTACATTGATTTGGTTCTCTAAATGGCCACTTTTGGATATTTGACTAGATGGTCAAATTTTGGAATTTTAATGGCTGAAATTCAACAAGCAAATGCTTGTCAATTGACCTGTCTAAAGTATGTCAACTGTCTGGATGCTTTAATTGAGTTGATGACTAAAAATTCCAATATTGCAAGTGCCATACTAGCAGCAAGGACATTGAGTACAGAATAAACCACTTTTCAGCTGCTTCATAACCCCTTTCTCTGTATTTTGCAAATACCTCCTCTGTATTCACACACATTCCACAAGCTTTGCTTAATACAAAACACTTCCATACTACAATAAACCAGAAAACCTAACAATTCAATATTTGGAATATGACTCAAAACTTTCCCTTCACATTGAATCTTTTAGCCATATGCAGTTTCTTCATGATATCCCAAAGTTTAACATATAAGGGCATAACATAAAACATGAAAACCATTAGGATTGGCTTCCTTCATCCAAAAGAAGGGAGTCAAAATTTTGGATTTCCAGAGGCATTCTGACCAAACAAGCACAAATCTATCCAGAATAGAACAGTCGATTTCTTGGAATGATAACAAGTCCGCACTTCACAACCAAAAACACAATTGCATCAGCAGTGTATTTTAGAATGAATATGTAACAAATAGGGATGCAACTTGAACACAAACCAATTTTTGTTAGAGTTGGGTTGGGACTCTTTAAAATTTGGGTTCAAATAGTAGGGCTGAACTTAACCACATTTTAAAATAAAGTTGGATTGGACCCGAATTTTAACCCAATTTTGCATAACACTCATTAAAATAAACACATAGGTATCTTCATTATAAATTTTATGTCCGATTTTAATTGTTTGAATTATGTTTGAACTAGAATTTTAGTAGAAGGTATTTCAGTAGACTTTTATTATTCTTATCCAATATTCTAAGTCAGATATTTCTTCTTATTTCTATGAGTTTAAATAAATGAAAATGTTCATGCTCTTATGGAAGTGCTAGATTACAATGAACCTATAGAAAAGCTAATACAAATTCATTTTTAACCATTCATATGCATTTCATAATCAAAATATTAATGGTTCTTTGATTATAGTTAAGCAAAATCTAATTTGGAGCATATATAAATTGTTAATTAAACTAATTTAATAATAAATTCCACGTAATCCAAATTGCCAGCCTGAAGTCAACTCAAAATTTTTAAGGTACAGTTAGACTTGGGTTAAGATTAAAAAAATAAATTTAGATTTGGTGTTGAGGTTAGAATTTTTACAAAGAAGATAAGGGTTAGGCTTGTCAATGTGAAAAAGAGATTGGAGGTTAAGCCAGTTAGGAAGAATGAATTTATCAAAATAGAAAGTTGTAAGAAAACTAGAGAAAGGCCAAAAAGAACATAGAGGTAATTATAAAGGATATGAAAATACTTTTGCTTACTAAGAACATAACCCAAAATCAACAAAACTAGCACAATAGGACCCATGTAGTTGACCCTACTAAAGTGGAAAACAGTTTACAAAAATGATGATGATTGGATTAGGTTTACTTCAACTAGAACTAACCCTACCCAAGTTGCAAACTTAGTAATGAATTTTAAGCAAGAATAGATGAGGGAAAAGAGCCACAGAGGAGGATCTTAGCAGGCAACACAATCCAGATATGAAAAGAAGTAAATAATTCAACACCAATCATATCACCAGACACCGATAACGAAAGGGAAATAGGTTGATGCAGGTCAACATTATGTCAGAACAGTAACTACCAGAATAGTATCAAAACTGGCCCACCTGTGACGCAGGATCTGCAGCCAACACAGCACGGGGAATGATAGAAATGGATGAGTGCCTTCCCTGAGATCCTTTAGCCTTTGTCTTATTCAGAGCATTCTTATGGCCTCTTGTAGAAGTGACCGAGTGCCTCACTGAATGTGTTAACTGGCTTGAAATCGGAGATCCTGGGACTCGCAATGGAGAATTACAAGGAACTCCTAAATGGGCGTTAGTTTGGTGCTCGAAAAAAGTAGGCCAGGTTACAGTCTGATTGATCAAAACACGTGCTAGGCTATTACTCATGTTGTTCAGTCAGAAAGCCAGGCTCGCAGCTGAAAGATGAACGACCAAAGAATCAGTTTCCATACATGAAACACCAACTTCTGTTCAGGGAATAAAAAATGCACAGCATTCATTCCTCATTATTAGCTCCGATATATCATCAAATAATAGATCCTTAGTTCAAATCAGGGCAAGATAAAGCAATCTTTTTTCTAGTTTAAAATAAGGATCTCAAAACTACAAGAAAACAAGCCTAAACATGAAAATTGTCAACATTTCATTAACAGGAGACTTCGGCAGGTAGTAGACATAATTACGCTAAGAAAATGAGCACCAAAAAGAAAATATCAAGCAAACTCCGAAGAGCTTCAAATTAAGCAAATACAAAAGACAATTCATATCCCGATAGAATCTCCACTCTTTTCCATAAAAACGACTGGACCAGTAATTCAAGATCCTCCTTGAGAAGTTCTTCAGCAAAACAAGTTCCTAATTTCCAGTACCGTTGTAGCATTGGAACATTTCAAATCAGAAGTAATTATTTTTAAAAAAATCAATAAATTATTTCCATCAGAGCACTTTCATTATGATTTCAATGAATGCTCTTTTTTTTCTTTTCCTTTTTTTTTTTTCTAAATTCGAGCTCAACAAATCATTCGAGAAGCAGAAGTCCAAGCATCGCATTAAGAAAGAATCCACTGCCAAGGCTACAGATTTTCACGATCCGATGCCCTTTAATTGATAATTGCAAGATATACAAGAAAACGTAGGATCGATGCACATCTTCGGAAATTTCCACTCGATGTAGGAAAAAAAATCAACATTCTAAAAATCTAATCCAAAAAAGCAAAGAAAGCTCTCCAAAGCCCTCAAAAATCTCAATTCAACAGTAAGAAAGGATTCAAATCAGTGAAGTGCATTAAAACTGTTAAATTACCTCGATCCGATTCTCCAACGGATTCTGAAAACACAAAACAAACAGACAATTCTTCTCTAAAAGCCGCTTTCCTCTTCTCGGCTTTGTACCGCTCTAAGTGAGAGGAGCTAGAAATGCACGTGAGGAAGAAAGCTCCGGGATGGTTATTTAGTAGAAACTCACGATACGTGTCCGGAAACCACAAGTCCACGTGGCAGATCGTTCGGGAAATTCGGGCCTTTCACGTGACAGATATCGAAAATAGCGAGTGAAGGCAATGCGGGGTCTCCGTGCTCTTTTTAGGCGTTGTGACGAAGATGCCCTTTTTTGTTTCTAAAAATATTGGATTTTGCCCCTAGCAGATTTTGACTGCGAAAAATCAAAAATATGGGAGATTTCCCGTCCGTTCATCTTGCCTGTCCAAATATTAAGTAGAGAGTTGATCGGCAGGGTCGATCAGTGAGGCCAACGGGCTAACTTTCCTTGCATCACCTCCTGAATGTACGGATTAGCACGCGGATGATTGCGCGTTCTTGCTCGTCCCTGAGAAGCATGGTTCGTATGTCGTATATTTCCTCCACGTTGTCATGGTTCTAGGCTGACCACTCGTGCTCTCAACGTGGAGGTGATATTCTCGCAAATATCTTCCGCGTAATTCCAAAAAAGTTCGCTGGGTATGCTAACGCGGACATGCCAAACCGGAAAATATCACCTTGGCGGCAGCTACACCATATGGCATAGCGACACAGGCATATACGGTTAAAAAGGTTGGGTTGGGACGAGGGGTAGGCAGATCAATTTAATCTGACTTATTTTTAATATTTTTAAAATATTTTTCCTTATTTAAGTGTCGAAAGCAATTTTTAAAATGTTTTCTTCATTATTGTCAATATAAAATGCTTATTTAAAATAATTAAAATTATCAATTCGAGTTTTCAACTCGAATCCAATCAAGCTTTAAAAAGTAAATTAAGACTAAAGTTAGGTTAAAATTGTTTCGAATGGAATTGGTATTGGATTAGCCCAACCCCAAGGCAACCCATTTGGATCCATTAAGAGTTCAAAGCCTGGTGCAATCTTTCCTTTGCCTGTTCCAGACTACTTATTTGACTATATAATCGCTAATAACATTTCTTGACGATAACTAATTAAAATGTTTGATTAAGATCGATAGCTAATTAAATCAGTATAGTAGATTTGAGGTGTTTGATGATGGTCGATGGCTAATTACAGAGGTTGATTAGAAGTGCGAAGTATGTTTGATATTTAGAAGGGCCTCTCACTCGGCGTTTGGTACGCCGTGCTGGCAGGAGGAGTCGTTTGTATGCAACGTGTGTAGAAATTTCCAGTGCCGGCATATGATCAAAATCAGTGTACGAGTATCTTTTATTCTCTTCTTGCCCCTGAGCTGAAGCCTGGAGCCATCAGCTTTATTTTTTGCCGATGACTTAAATTGTTAGTCCAGAGGAGAAGGTGCCTTAAGCAGCAGAAATAACTGGAGGACAGTCCGTCGACGTTGTAAATGGTGAGAGTTAAGTCCCTCCATACCCATTTTTCACTCGCAGCAAGATTTATTTTTCTCTTTTAGCCGGTGCATTCGATCATGAAGATGACCGTAGTAACATAATAATTTATGTGTATCATGAAGATGACCCAAATAACATATTTTGGGATGTTTATATGGATCGCTATCATCATTAGAGTTAGATTAGAGTGCATATCAATCCCTTCTGTCTTGTTGGTTTGACGCTAGCTTGCACATCAATCCTTTCCCTTTCGGTCGTACTTGTACAGAAATGGATTCTTTTTTTTTTAATCCCTTTCCCTGATTTTTAAGAATTTATGATAAGTTTTGACAGTGTTAAAAGATAGAATTTTTTTTAAAGCAAAAGGTGTAAATAAAATGTAGGCCAATTTAATATTAGTAGACGTTAGTGATAAAGTGAATACTTAAAGATAAGGCAAATAATTTTTTCCATAATTACCTAAATTAATAATTAGAATATAATAAGAAGAAGAATAAATAGAATAATTTAAATAGATAAACATCATATAGGAGTACAAGATCGTCTACGTGCTGCTGATAGGTTTTTTTTCTCGTTTTTTTTTGTCTCGGTCTAATTAAATTTTAACTATCGCATGCCCACCAACCTCAGCGTCGATTTAATTATTACAGACTTTAATTCATAAAAAAGATAAACATGTGCCAATAGCTGGCGCCTGGCGGTGCCATTAAAATCACTGCACAAACAGCATCGGATCGCATGTGTATTATCCACAGCACATTGTCAAGTTTTGTCCCTGTGAATTGTGGGTCCGTCAGGAGACTAGGAAAAGAGACGGGAAAAATGTAAGAAATAAAAAAATAAAAAAGAGAGAGAAAATAATGTAATATAATAAAAGATAATAATTAAAAATAACATAAATTTTGATAAAATAGATAAATTTTATATTTTAAAGATAAAAAATACTGATTAAGAATATAAATAATAAATAGTAAAATTATTAAATAGTTAAAATATTAAATCATATAAAAAATATCAGAAAGGGGCGGAAAGTTTACTACCCACTTTTTTCTGGTTACCAAGAACGCTCTGCGTGTCGCCAGGGCGGACTTTGTAACTTCCCGCGTAGGAGCCTTCTCCGATCCCATGTCGGTGATAGATCCAAGACGTTAATTAAGGAGGCCGCCCTTTTCGTCATCTGAATTATCAATTATTTAGGTGCAGGACTCGCATCTGAGTCCGAGACCATTTAAAAGGCGACTAGCATCAATTTACAGCCTCCTACCTATAAATCATTGGTCTTCTATTAGAAAACGTCTCTTTAGTGCGGATGGGCGGAATAAGATTTCAGATTAGGGAGTTGGATGGTTTACGTCATCGTCTTATTGCAATTTTTGGGATGACATCTGCCAATGGTTGGGTCAATAATGTCGATGTTCTGGATGGTTGCGTAACTTATTTCGTTACCACTTCTGATTAGGTTGGCAATCTTAAATACAGGTCATCACACGTGAAGGCAATTATTCACATTATAAAGGGACATAAGATGAATACACGTGTCAAACTCTTCAGCAGGAGGAAAAAATTACAAGAGGAAGTGAATCAAATCCATTATTATCATAAATGGGCTTCCCAAATATTTACATATAAAAGGCCCCACTCTGTTTACCAATTAAGCTCATCAGTTCCTGGTTTTTGGAATTGCGTAATCCAATAAAACCCTAACAGAAAGTTAATTACATTATACACTGTTTTTACAAAACTTCTATACCAATATACTTAACTAATCTAACTTATATAATATGCTTTGCAGAATATAACACACGTAACAATTCTAAACAGCCAACAGAGCTTCGTCGCTTTTATTCATGCACTTTGAGCCAGAGCACATGTAAGGGAGAAGACAACACTGTATATACGGTGAGAGAAAGCAAAAGGTGGACGTTATCTTCCTTTTGGCGTTGCGCTGAAAGGAAATAATTAAAGAGTAGAGCAAGGAGATTAAGATTCCGCAGGGGAATAGAAGCGTCTGCGCGTGACCCCCGAGGTCTTCTTCCCAATTACGCTGCAGACAGCCGAAAAGTGTGCTACGACTTCACAGTTTAGTCTCTGTTTAAACCATTAACATTGCTCATCTGAATAGTCTATTTTCTTTGAAAATGTTCTTGCATCACACGCCGTGTTTCATCAGTCTTCGAACCTGCAATCGACACGGATTGGCTGATAATCTCAAATTAAAGGTGGACGTTGAAAGAGAGATGATGGTGTGCAAATTTTCAGGGCGGTGCTGTAGGGCCCCTTGTAGACTGCTGGTAGATCTGTTTACCCTCAGTTACCGAAAAAGCAAGTATTGCTCTCTGGGGCTTGGCGCGTGATTAGATAGCATAGCTGCAAAAGATATCCTTAAATACGGCCGCCGCGTAAAAGCTTCCCGAGAAAACGACAAATGTGACGGAAAAGCTTCACGAGAAAGCGACAAATGTGACATGGGCTTGCTTGTCGATCAGGACAGATATAAATCAAATAAATAATAATCAATACATTAAGCTGGTGAGATGGATGCACGGTGAACGCTGAACACTGCAACGGTGGGGCCTACACGATTCAGGCTTCCAAATGCTTGCATTCATGTCGTTCTTTATTTCTTTTTCTTTTTTTTTTATTCTTTACAATTTCTTTATTATGCCGCTAACTGAGAGCTTTTTCATGAAGCAAGCCCGGAAATTTTTTTGTATTATTCTGTAATAAGAGTTAGACTAACGATATCAACGGTTGAGATCGTTGACAAAGGACCTGATTCTAGGCACCCTTTTGCGGCTTCGAATAGCATGCCTCCAGGGATGTACAGGGACACTTTCTGATCAATGAAGCAATCGCCCATCTTCTCTGGGAAATTGGAACTCGAAGGGTGGCAACCGTGTCCCCCGGATCTCCTGCTGTTATCGTTCGTTCATGCACGACATGTGATATGAAATTTAAAATATCGGCTAGCTTAATTGACCATATGGATGATCGGACTGTTGGATTGTAAAGATACGATGCACGCCACATCCTTCTTGTTTGATTTGGCGAGAGTTTATTGGCTTGTGGGGGTTGAATTGTTGAAGTGAAATAAGAAAAACTGTTTGACATATAGTTAAAATTAGACTGCTTAAAACTATTAAGTGTATTTAATCTGTTTGAGACTTAAAGCCAAAAACTAAATTATCATCATAGGTTCTAATCTAAATATATAAAAAATTGTTTAACGTAACCTAACTAAAATGTATAGATAAATTGAAATAAATAATCCTACAAATTTTTCATTTAGCAAATACATATAAAAAGAAAAATGGCTCAAATTTTAATTTAAAAGCTTTTTGTTAGGATGGATATTTTTAAGAATTATCTATTAATCATAACGATAATATAGAAAAATAAATTTTTAATGAACACAAAAAAATACCTAAAAGGCACTTACGGAATTTATTTGTAAAAAAATGCACTCATAAACCCTTTGTATAAGCTCCATTAAACACAGAATATCTATTCTTGCTCAGCTCAAGGGCATGCCATTGTGCCGCGTTGAGCATGATGCCCATGCCCGCCAATCGTTAACACATGAAAAGAATTGATTGCTATTGTTTTCGGAATTACAAAAGTAATTTCCGAGTACATTAGTGTTCGTCCACTGGGGATATCGCCATGCGATGCCTACGCTCGGACTTCTTTTTAGTTGCTTCAATTATGACTTTATCAGCGATCCTGTTTGGATATAGAGGTGGAAATGTGCGCAATATTTACTTATTTTCTGTCATTATTATATTTAAAATATTAATTATATTTTTCTATCATCAATTGTATCTATTTTGTCTTTTGCTTACTTCTAACAAGTGTAGGCTCTTTCTCCTTCCATTTATTTTACACTTTTCACTACTTTAGCCATTTTCTGCTCTTTTCCAAGC